>KV738482.1:550-38389 GCA_000468175.2 Phytophthora cryptogea
TTAGCGGGTTTGGCAAAGTCGGTATTTTAAACGATACACGCGTGGTGGACAGTGGCATCGATTTCCAGGCAATAGAAAGCAGTATTGTGCAGGACCTTGAAAACTGTGCTCTTGCTGATGAAGAGGTGACTTCAGACGATGACATCGGATCCGGTGGCGAAAGCGGTAGTGACAGCGATACTGCATGACAGTTGCATAAAGTACTGCATTTCAATGATTAAAAATGCGATTTGACATCATGCCTCACAGCTGGCGATTTGCATATTGTGTTGCTTTAGTGACGCCTAGCACTAAGACTATACGGTATGCCATTCGTAGGATAAATGGTTGCGATGTGCGGTGAACCGGATGGTGTTTACTCGGTGCGACATCGGAGCTTGCATTTGTGAATTAGCAACGGAAGCCGATGGCTGCGAACAGCGCCAAGCGATCGAGCGAGAAGGAAGAGATCGCGTCGGGGTTCCAGTCCATGATGCCGTCGCCACCGACTGGTTCCAACTCGTCGACTCGAGGATTCCAAAGTCACCACCGTAACGATCCGACGGAGAGCAGCGATGACCCCATCGACATCGCTGAGGCTGGAGCAGTTCGGCCTGCAAGCAATTCATTCCAGCGGTTCATTCGAGAATACCGAGTGCTGGAGTTCGGCAGTGCAGTCGTCTTGTACCTGCTCGCGCTCGTGTTCGCAAAGATTGAGGTGCACGAGCGTCCAATTCCTAGCATCAAGGTGCGCTTGAACGCGACCGCTTATGCTTGGTCACTGGACCCTTCAATCGATGAGCCAAAGCTGTCGGAAGAAGGTGAGATTAATTGCGATGGCTGTCCTGTATGTGGTTAAAACTCATCTGACTGATGCTGTTGTGTGTTGTAACTACATGTAGTGCCAATGTGGCTGCTGCTGACTTTGGGTATCGGTTTGCCGGTCGGAACCAACCTCCTCGTCAACTACGTGCTACCAAGGCTTTGCCAAGTGCGAGTGATCGCCCACGACACGAGAGATTTCATGCTCAGTCTGTTCCAGTCCATGGCTCTCGCGACCTTCCTCACACAGTTTACGAAAAATATCACTGGCCGCTTCCGCCCGAGTTTCTACGACATGTGCAAATGGGACCACGATGTGGTCTGGGACGGAGTGACAAACCTGTGCACTGATGCCGATGGAGAGAAAGAGGGCCGCAAGAGCTTTCCGTCGGGCCACGCATCGTTTGCGTGGGCAACTATGCTGGTGCTCACGGTACGTCTTTGTTATTCGTATTCCTTAGCCTGGAGGCTTGTTGTTTAACCTGATAGTTTTGTTCATGCCTACAGGTCTATCTACTGGGCCGATCTCGCCTGAACTGCGAGAACCGCAGCAACTCGACGCTCCGTGGCGGCAAGAAGTCGTTGATGCTCTTCTTGTGCTGCGCGCCGATTCTGATCGCTGCGTGGATTTCCATCACTCGTTGCATCGACAACTGGCACCACTACAGCGACATTTTGGCTGGCAGCGTCGTGGGCGCCATGTCTGCCCTCTTCGCGTTCAACTACAACTACGGGTCGATCTTCAGCTTTGATTCTGCGGGCCTGCCTCTCGAAGAGATCCATGAGCGTCGCATGGTAAGAGCAAGGTCGCCGTGCTAGACGATTGAAGTGCTAACAATTGCTGCGATCAATCCAGAATCAAATGAAGAAGGACCAGGAACAACGAGATCAGCAGCCCATGTGGCACCACAACTTTGACTCGCGTACGCCGCCATTGCTCAAGCACATGTCGAGCGAGTATATCGTCGACTTGAGTAGCCGGAGTCTGGACTCGTACGATGGATAGGATTAATAATGCATTTGCAACGATTAAAAAAGTGAGTACGTGCATGTGTGACGTCACACTTTCGAGACAAGTCCATCGTGGAGAAGAGACTTTGGTGGCGCAAGGGCTGTCATCTTTTTTCGGACAAAGTGGACACGTTCTTTTTAGTCGACTGCAGTTTGGGCGACAGGGCGGTTTTAGTCGCGGATACACTCGCTCCACAAATAGCCAGACCACGGCAGCTGCTCTGATTCAAGTGGTGATCGCAATGCTCACTTCTGGTCTTGCACTCTTGTGGTGACGATGCCGTGTGACGCGGCCTCCGACAGCGCCCAACGCTTCGATCTGGAACGCGGCTCCACGAGCAGCTTCATGCCCGTGACCACACCGCCGCCTGCCTGGAAGCCCCGCGAGGAGGACGACGCGAGCGCGCAGCGTCCGAGGCGATGGCAGCGTCTGCTGTGCGACTACCGCGTGGCGGAGTTTGGCTGTACTCTCGTCATGTACCTCGTGGCCAAGTCGTTCACCTTCATGGCCGTCAATGACCGTGCGTTGACGATGAGATGCTGCAATGTATGGAGCTGATAGCTAACTGCGTCTGTGTGTAATTGATGAGCAGGTCCCATTCCACGAATCGAGATCCGCCTGAACTCCACTACGGTGATCTATGCGCGGGACCCGACCATGGACGAGAAGAAGCTGCACGAGCAAGGTAAAGAATCTCCTATTGGCTAGAGAAATGGCAAGCTCTTTATTAACGGAAGTGCTCTGTGATGTGACAGTTCCGATGTGGTCACTCATCGCATTCGGCCTTGGCATCCCGATCCTGACTAATCTGCTGCTGAACTACGTGCTGCCGAAGATCCGAGATGTGCGAGTCATCCCGCACGATGTCCGCGACTTCTTGCTAAGCCTGGCGCAGGGCGTGACGATGTCAACGTTGCTGACGCAGTTCACCAAGCACGCTACGGGTCGGTTCCGCCCTAGCTTCTACGACATGTGCGGATGGAATTACGACGCTGTTTGGGACGGAGTGACCAACTTGTGCACGGACGCTGCTGGCGAGAAAGAAGGCCGCAAAAGCTTTCCTTCAGGGCACGCTTCGTTTGCCTGGGTGACTATGCTCCTTCTCACGGTAAGCTATTGCTGTTGTAGAGACTTGATCTACGTTGTTAATGCTGACGGCTCCACATTGTCGATACCAGCTCTACCTACTAGGCCGATCAAGACTCAACTGCAAAAGCCGCAGTGAATCCGCCGTGCGAGGTGCGACGAAGGCACTGAAACTGTTTCTCTGCTGTGCGCCATGCTTGGCGGCGTCGTGGGTGGCCATCACGCGGTCGATTGACAACTGGCATCACTACAGCGATATTTTGGCGGGCAGCATCATCGGTGCCATCTCGGCTTGTCTTGCGTACAGCTACAATTATGGCTCCATTTTTTGCTACCAATACGCGGGATTGCCAAGTGAAGCAGTTCTCGAGAAGATGAAGGTAAGAGTGCTGCAAATGTAAGCCTCGACACGATTGAACTCAAACGCTCACAATTTTCTTTGCTGCAGTCCGAGTCGCTGAATGAAGAACTTCCAGAAACACAAGAGAAGTTGGTGGCGGCTAGAGTATCGGCCAGCCAGCGCGTGTAGTAAAGTAGTCTCCATCGAAGTGTGCAAAATACAACTTGCAGTGCCATAATCGCAACATGCGACAAGTTGATTCATAAAAGTCTTGAGACCGAACACTTTCACTCCTGCCCAAAATGGGCGACGTCGTTGTGAATGGCAGCGGCTTCCGTCTCGAAGATGACGTCAGCTACCAACCGGTTTGTACACCCCCACAGGAAGAGCAGCACAGCAGCGACATGGTGACGGATTCCTCCGAGAGCACAGGGGTGGGCTCTGACCAGAAGAGCTGGTACCGACTTCTTCGCGAGCTCAGAGTGGTGGAATATGCCTTCGCTATTGTGCTGTACATTATCGCAAGAAGACTCGGCAAATGGATTACGATACACAAACGTAATTGATTTCCATTGCAATAGGAAACCCTGATCAGCTGTAACTTACAGTGTAAGGTCCCTCACAAAACTACTGTACAAATGCCAGGTGCCTTCCCTAGAATTGAAATGCGGCTGAATTCGACGACAAGCATCTGGGGACGAGACCCTGCCATGGACGAGCAGGAATTATCAGAGCAAGGTAAGCCTTGGTGGAGTTAAGCTTACAACCTTGTGTGCTAACAGTTCTCTTATCTTTTTTGAGTACATGTAGTCCCAATGTACATGCTGATCATCGTCAGCCTCGCCATTGCCATCATGGCCAACCTCTTTATTAATTACGCGTGCCCGATGCTGTTCAAAATCCGGGTTATCGAGCACGATTTCCGCGACTTCCTGCTGAGTTTAGGCCAGGCTATCACGCTGTCGACCTTCCTCGTGAACTTCATGAAGAACATGACGGGCCGCTTCAGGCCGTGTTTCTATGCCATGTGCGGATGGAACTACGATGTGGTCTGGGATGGTGTCACAGACTTGTGCAGCGATCATGACGGCGATGATGAAGGGCGCAAAAGCTTCCCATCTGGACACTCTTCGTTCGCGTGGTCGGTAATGGGCGTTCTGACGGTCAGCGCTTCTGCTTCGCTACAGGAAGCTTGGAATTGAAGAACCTCTCTAACCTCCTTCTTGTCACTTTGCACCAGCTCTATCTGCTCGGACGAGCTCGACTTACCAGTGCAGAGCAGAGCAAATCGATTGTTCAGGAAGGCATCCGGACTTTCAAGCTGTTTTTCTGCTTCCTGCCTTGCTTGGCAGCGGCGTGGGTCGCCATCACGCGGTCGACCGACAACCGCCACCACTACAGCGACATCGTGGCGGGCAGTGTCATCGGTGCTGCGGCTGCTTGCCTGGCCTATAGTCACAACTACGGGTCGGTCTACGCCTGGGAGTTCGCAGGTTTGCCTTGGGAAGCGATCCATGAACGGCAAAAGGTGCGTCTATGACTCGTTTGATTT
Organism: Phytophthora cryptogea; assembly: GCA_000468175.2. NCBI lineage: Eukaryota > Oomycota > Peronosporomycetes > Peronosporales > Peronosporaceae > Phytophthora > Phytophthora cryptogea. Next base: position 5,342 of record KV738482.1, read on the forward strand.
GAGGATACTGGAGTGTTCACCTTGGAATGTTATGACTGGCTAGGCCAAACTAAAGGATGGCGTACAAGCTGAAGATGGCAATTGCTCCAATAGGGCAGAACATGTCATTGGCATGAACAATCGAGGCTTTACTGCCGCCGAGCGATAATACAAACACAAACGCCAAGAGCTTGGTTGGTGCAAGGACATCAGAAGAACAGGTTCAAAGTGCAATCGGATTTTCTGAATCAGAGACTACCCATCTGAAAAAAGCAGCAGGTGCTACTACCTCTCAGAAAATGCATTTTCTGTGATAGACCAGCGCGCGGTTTCGGAATATGACTTGATGTTTGTATGAGGAGAACCTTTCAAATCGTAATACGCGCATTTTAGCCAGCCGATCCGCATCTTGGCCCGCACCCACCCTCTGTTTTCCCCATTCTTTAATTTCCCCCCCCGTTCCACAGTCTCGGGTCACGTTTCGTTTGGTCGCGGGTCTCTCTTGCTGTCGCTCTCCGTCTGTCGATCAGGCGAACCAGTAGTGAAGAAGCGGCGAAGCAGCCCTCCTTCGCGCGTTAACCTCGGCCGAGTGACCACGACAGACGCAGATTATCCGCGTCTTCGCGCTGCGTCCAGCAACGCGAGCGACGTCCCGTTCATGGAGTCCATCACGTCCGTAGCGGAGCTGCCGGCGCTGGGAGCGCCCGCGCCGCACAACCGCAGCGGCAGCAAATGGGAGCGACTGGCGCGCGACTACCGCGTGGCGGAGTTCGGGATCTCCGTGCTCATGTACGGCTTCGCGCTCTTCTTCGCCAAAATTGAGGTGGCACAACGTACGTCTTTGTAGTGTTGGTACCATTTTGCATTGGATGCTGGACAGGAGTTTGAGTAGTTACGGAAGTGGTGTGATTCTCTACAGGCGAGATCCCGAATATTGAGGTGCAGCTGAACGCGACGACGTCTGTCTGGGCGCGAGACCCGACCATCAACAACAAGGAGAAGACGCAGCAGGTCCCCATGATCGCGCTGGTCGGCATTGGCGTGGGTGCGCCGATCATCATCAACCTGTTCATCAATTACGCGATGCCCAAGTTCCGCAGTGTGCGCATCATCTCGCACGACACGCGCGACTTCTTCTTGACGATTGTGCAGTCCACGAGCATGGCTACTCTGCTGACGCAGTTCACCAAGAACATGACCGGCCGCTTCCGCCCGTGCTTCTACGACATGTGCAAGTGGAACTACGACGTTGTGTGGGACGGAGTGACCAACCTGTGCACCAGCGCGTCGGGCGAGAAGGAAGGTCGCAAGAGCTTCCCATCTGGACATGCATCGTTTGCCTTTGCCACGATGCTTGTACTTACGGTGAGGTCACTCAGGAGTTTTAGGTGCTGTGATGCTAGGTTTACTCATGATTGTGTGCAGCTCTATTTGCTAGGACGCTCGTCTCTGAACTGCGAGAACCGCAGCGAGACCATGATGCGAGGCGGACGGAAGACGCTCAAGCTGTTCCTTTGCTTTATCCCCACGTTCCTAGCATCATGGGTGGCTGTTACGCGCACGATCGATAACTGGCATCACTATGCCGACATTCTCGCGGGCAGCATTATTGGTGCAGTTGCTGCATGCCTATCGTACAGTTACAACTACGCATCGATTTTCCACAGCCAGCACGCGGGTGTTCCTCTCCAAGGCTGCCATGCAAGCTACAAGGTAAGAATTCTTACCACTCATGGTAACGGAGCTGATACTAACTTCCTAACTCGGTGTATTCCAGGGCAAGTTTACCTCCAGCAGCAGCGGCATCACGTACGCTAGCAGCGGAACGCTTTCCACGGAGGGCAGTGAGCTAGGCAAACCAAATGCGCGCAGCGAATACGTTATGAACGTACACGCCCGTACTACAAACGGGAACTAGGCGAAGTGCTGTAGTTAACTTCATCACAACTTCATTTGTTATATGAACGCGCACCCCCAACGTATCTATTAATAGGAATTGATAGAGCTTGTGCTTGTATCCCTCACTCGCTGATTGGCTGAAAGGTGGAAGACGGCGACGTCATGCTCGCTGACGATGGCGACGAGCAGGTGGACGAGTACACGCTCATGATGGGGCCTTCCGCTGAGCGCTCGTCTCCCGACAGTCGAAGAGCTCGGTGGCAACGGATTGAGCGTCTCCTTGGCGAGTACCGCGTGCTGGAGTTCAGCTGTACACTCGGCATGTTCGGTCTAGCATTCTTCTTTGCGTTCATCCCCGTGCAGCAACGTACGCAGTTGACACTGACCCACTACATAGAACAGGCTTACCTAAAGAAATTTGTGCTGTGTGATAGTCCCCATCCCGAGCGTCGAGGTGCAGATCAATTCCACGTCAATAATTTGGGCTCGAGACCCAACGTTGAACAGCAAAGTGCACCCGGAGCAAGTTCCAACGGAGACGTTGGTGGTGGTCGGCATTGCTGTCCCAGTGGCTGTCAATTTGCTGATGAACTACGTGCTACCGAGAGTTTGGAAGGTGCGTCTTGTCCCCCGTGACACGCGCGACTTCCTACTGACGTTGGCCCAATCTGCAAGCATGAGCGAGCTGCTGACGGAGTTCACCAAGAATCTGACAGGCCGACTTCGTCCGAGCTTTTACGACATGTGTGGGTGGCAGTACAATGTCGTGTGGGATGGAGGGGAAAATTTGTGCTCGGATCCTGCAGGTGAGAAAGAAGGCCGGAAGAGCTTTCCATCGGGTCATGCTTCATTTGCCTGGTCCACGATGCTGGTGCTGACGGTGAGTGTAGAATTTCATGCAAACCCCAACATTTGAGCTTGAGTACCTACCGGCATCTAACTCTGCCTTGCTTTGCATCGAACAGCTTTATCTTCTGGGGCGCTCGCGCCTTAACTGCAAAAACAGAAGCGAATCTGCATTGCGAGGAGGTCGGAAGATGCTCAAGCTCATATTCTGTTTCATGCCGTCGTTTATGGCAGCGTGGGTGGCCATCACACGCTCCATCGATAATTGGCACCACTATGCCGACATCCTCGCAGGCAGTATCGTCGGGGCGGTATCGGCTTGTCTCGCTTACAGTTACAACTACGGCTCCGTGTTTAGTTGGGAGTCGGCTGGAGTTCCTCGCCACGATAGTCCTAAGCGTACCAGACTGTGGCTCCACAACAAACGCTAAGCCATTGACCACTTCAAGTTCCGTCGCCTCCTGACAAGTGGAACCTGCTCGGCAAGTCGCTCGTCCTGTGCTCAAAGATTATATGATCTGCACCTGTGCCCACTGCAACCGCCTGCACGTTATCTTGCCCAACGAAAATGTTGTCGTGTGTCATCCGGCGTTCAACAGCGTGAAGTTTGCGGTCAATAGCAAGGCAATCTCCGTCCAACTTCAACCAAATCCGGTCTTAACTGTTACATAACAGTTGGTTCCAATTCTGCCTTTTCATTTGGGGTTTGTATGCCATGGCGCAACAAGTGGAAGTGGTCGACCTGTCCGTGGACGATGACTCGGCGGCCGTGATCTCGTCCCTCACGGCGCGCTGGCTGCCGTACGAGAAGGAGATGGTGGAGGAGCTGTACGCACAGGACGGAGTGTTGGTGCTCGGGCGCGGCCTCGGCCTCCTGCGCGTCCTCGCAAGCTTCGTGCGTCTCTACTGCTCGCCACGCAGCCTCGTGCTGTGTCTGAACGCCAACGAGCAGGCGGCGACGCTGCGACGCCTGGTGCTGGCGCTGGGACTCGACCGCCGCCTCTTGCCGCGAGTCGTGGACGCTCGGAACAACCTCAACGAACGCCAGCAAATGTACAAGCGCGGCGGCGTCTTCTTCGTCACGGCGCGCATCCTCGTGGTGGATCTGCTGTCCAACCACGTGGACCCAAACAGCATCAGTGGACTGCTGGTGAACGACGCACACCATGTGACCGAGACGTCCATTGAAGCGTTCATCCTCCGACTGTACCGCGAGCGCAACCGAGATGGCTTCATTAAAGGCTTCTGTGACGACAGCGTCGCGCTCTCGTCGGGCTTTAACCGCGTGGAGCAAGTGCTCAAGCATTTGTATGTGCGCAATGTGTTCCTCTATCCGAGGTTTCATGTGGCAATTAATGCGTGTCTGGAGAAACACCAGCCGGAAGTGTACGAGATTGAAGTGGCTTTCTCGCCGTCGATGAAGATTATGCAGGAGGCACTGCTCGTCGCACTCGAGGCGACGGTTAAGGAGTTGCAGCGCAGTACCAAGTCTCTGGATGCTGCAGATCTTACAATGGACAAAGCACTGTCCAAGTCATTTAGCAACTTCATTCGACGACAATTGGATCCGCTGTGGCACAAACTGCCAGTCAAGACCAAGCAGCTTGTCGGAGACCTGTCGACGCTGCGTCAATTGCTGACATATTTGCCACGCTACGATGCTATTTCTTACTACTCTTTTTTGACGAATTATCAGACCATGAATGGCCAGCAACGCTTCCCGTCACCATGGTTGTTCACGGATGCCGCAGATCGACTTCTTACGGCGGCAAAAGAGCGGCTGTACCAGATAGTAGACCCCACCACCAAAGCCCCTGTTAACCTGCGCCAATTTGGCGCTGGATTAAACTCGGCAGATAACGCAGAGCTTAAGCTGGTGCTGGAACAAAACCCCAAGCTGGAAGCGCTCAAAGAGATTCTTGATGAGGTGCATGAAGAGCAACAGCGCAACCGAAACAAGAAAAAGAACCACGACAAAATGGCTGCTGGTGGCGCAAATGTGTTGGTGATGGTGAAGGACGAGCGCACTTGCGCACAACTGCGTGAATTCTTGAGCTTAGGCGCGCAGGAAATGATGCGGCGGCGTTTTGCTCATTGCTTACTACAGAAGGAAGCTGCTTTGAAGCAGAAAGGAGGTACCATGACATCGTTGGGGCTCGAGCAAAAACTTCTTATGGACGCCGCGGCGAAGCTTCGAGCGGATGAACTATACACGGAAGAAACAACAACATCTTCGACAGAGGGTAAGAGTAAACATAAGCCAGGTGCAGCGCACGGCAAGCCTAAAAAGCGTGTTAGAGACGACAAGGCAACAGCAAATTACAGCGATGCCCAAGTTCATACCACTGAGGTTTCAAGCTTTGGTTTGTCGTCAGTGGAGCTAGAGGCTATTACTACTGCTCAAGAAAAGTCGGAACGAGAAAACAAGTCCAAAATGTTATTCGACGGACGCCTTCGCGCCGATGGAGCAGCATCAAGTCGTCGAAATCAGCCATCGGGTACGTCCAATTTGTCACTCGAGGTGGTAGATCCCTCGGACAGTGTCGTGCTGTGTACGTATGAGCAGGCTACACAACATGGGTACGGTGCCTCAGCGTTTTTGGAAGATCTAATGCCGTCGTGTATCGTGCTGTACGATCCGGACATGGCATTTATTCGTGAAGTGGAGGTATTCCACGCTTCGCACGTTGCTCCCCTCGAGATTTATTTCATGATGTATGACGAAAGCACGGAGCAGCAGTCCTATCTCACCGAAATTCAGCGTGAAAAGCGTGCATTTGACAAGCTCATCCACCAGAAAGCACACTTGATGATGCCTGCAAACGTGTATGACCTGCCTCTTCATATGAAGTTGCGGCAACAAACGGTTGAATACAGCATGGATACTCGGACGGGCGGGCGAGCAAAGTCTCATCGCGCCGGTGTTAAGGTCGTCGTTGATGTTCGAGAGTTCCGCAGTGCGCTGCCATCGATGCTACACAAAGAAGGCTTGTTTGTGCTGCCAGTGACTCTTGAAATCGGAGACTACATCTTGTCGCCAGAAATTTGTGTAGAGCGAAAAAGCATCAGCGACCTGTTTGGCTCACTAAATTCCGGACGGCTGTTTAACCAAGCGGAGAGCATGCGTCGTTTCTACAAAACACCAGTGCTGCTAATCGAGTTTACTCAAGGCAAGGCTTTCTCGCTGCAGGACGTGTCGGAACTTGGTTCCGAGATCAGTGCCACAAACATCGTCTCCAAGCTGACACTACTGATTCTGCATTTCCCATCCTTACGAATTCTTTGGTCTCGCTCGCCGCATGCTACGGTGGATTTATTCAAAATCATCAAGAAGTATCAGGATGAACCGAACATGGAAGCCGCGGCTGCGCTTGGCAATGGTCTTCCAATGGACGACAGCGCTGCTCAAACTAATAGTGGCGAGGGCGGATTGGCATCCAACTACTACAACACCAGTTCTATCGACGTCCTGAAGAAGTTGCCAGGCATCAACGAGCACAACTTCCGAAAGGTTTTAGCTAGCGTCAAAAACCTTGCCGAGCTCAGTCGGCTATCGCTGGACGAACTCACAGAGTTGCTGGGGAACGCGAACGGAAAGAAGCTGCACATCTTTTTCAATAGCACAGCATGAACGCGTTGTTACGGTCAAATCGCATTTTTTCAAGGCATTTATCTTTTTGTACCGCCGTCACGAGTCCAAAACTCCCTTGCGACCAAAGCAGCCACAAGGGGACAAAGCTGCACCTACAGAACGTCAGCTCAGAACTTGAAGACTTGTGTCGAAGTGTAGTTGAGTTCCTTGAGCAAGCCCTGCACCTCACCCTGGGAACGGTCCTTGGCCTTGTCGCCCGAGACATGGTACATCATCGGAGGCGGGCCGCAGACGCAGACAAGGTTCTCGTCCGACGGCTCTGGCATGTACTTCTCGACCATCTCCTTGGACACGAAGCCAGTCAATCCCTTCCACTCCGCAGACGGGTTGCTCAGGACGTGGACCACCGAAATCTGCGGGTACAGATACATCATGGCCTCCACTTCCTCACGCAAGATGATGTCCTCCTCCGACACGCTGCAGTACAAGAGCGTAATCTCGGTGCGGTCCTCCGGGTTGCGGCAGATGGTCTTGATGAGCTGCAGCATGGGGGTGATGCCGGAGCCGCCAGCGATCATGCCGATGCTTTTGTACCTGTTCGGGTAGTACTTGAACTTGGCAAACGGGCCCTTCATGTCGAGCGAGTCTCCCTCCTTCAGCCCCACAATGTGCTTGCTCAGCTTTCCTTGAGGGTATCCCTTGACCACGAGTTCGAGAAAGCCCTTCTCTTCGTTCACGTTGGTGGGCGTGTAAGGACGCACGACCGTCTTGCCGTCCACCTTGGCGCGGGCCATGAGGCAGCTGGGCGTGGTGATGCCCATCTCGTACTCGGGCGACGGCAGGTCGAACGTCACGCGCTTGGTGTTGTGGTTTACGTCCTCCACTTTACGCACCGTGAAGGAGCGGAACTCCTTGGGACTCAGCGCCACCTTGGGCTTCTCCTCGCACTGCGTCGTGGACGAAGCCGAGAAGGCCGCGAACGCTGCCATGCCAGCGGTGACGAGCGACGCCTGAGAGAGGAACTTGGCACGGGCCGGGAAGCGCAGGATCATGGTCGACCACATCGTAGAGAGACAGCAACAGACCTTCCGAGTGTCAAAGTGATGGCAACAATAGGAACGTGCGGCCAGCCCATCCCTAAACGGAATACGGGCTTTTGATTGGCTGAAACTAGGTAACGGTTAACCACGAGATTTCTTGCAGCGTTTGGCTAATCATGAGTGAAAACGCTCCGCTAGCCCTGCAGCCCAAGGCTTGGGAACGCATTCCCTGCACGTCCTGCCACCGCAGCTACAAGTTCTACTGCCCCAAGTGCAACATTACTCTGGGTGTACCACAGGGCGTGACGGTGCCGACGCTCAAGCTGCCGCTACAGGTGCATGTGTGGTTCCAGGACAAGATCAAGAAGAGCACGGCACCGCACGCCAAGGTGCTGGCCCCGCAGGACGTCGAGATCGTCCCCTACCCACCCGTGAAAGATGGAGACGTACTGCCGACATACACTCGAGAGAACGCCGTGGTGGTGTATCCGTCCTTTGAAGCGGAGACGCTGGAACAGATGCACGCAGACGAACTGGAGAACATTCGCACACTCATCTTCATCGACTGTCCGTGGCAGAAAGCGCCCGTGATCATGACCGACCCGGCAATTGCAAACCTGCGCCACGTTAAGTTGGCACAGCCACCCAAGGAGAGCAACTTCTGGCGCTACCACAAGGCTGGAGCGGGTTGTGTCTCAACAATTGAAGGTGCGTGGTGCATGTTGAGTTGATGGATGAACAGAATGCTGAGTGTTTTTAATGATTCATGCAGCTATCCAGTTGATGCTGGAGGAATACACTGCTGCGGCAAAGAAGGCAGAGATCGCGTTGCCAGAAGACTCCAAGGAGACCCAGCTATCCGAATTGCTCTTCTTCTTCAAGCTGCAGTTCACCCGCATCGTCGAGCACTTTGAGAACGACTCCAACCCGGACCACAAGCCGCCCATGGAAGCGGACGAGAAGGAGCGTCGGCGCTTGATGTATAGTCAGAAGGAAGCCGGCAAGAAGCGGCGGCTGGAGAACAAGCTGCAGGCGTGGGAGGCGCGCTCCAAGGCGATTCAATCGGGCGAGCAGCCGACTGTCACCACGCAAAGCAAGCGCCACCGACGCTGCTACAACTGCAAGAAGGACGACCACCACTCCAAAGACTGTCCGCAGCCGTGTCGCTATTGCAAGAAATTGGGCCACTTCAGCGCCAATTGCACCATGAAGCAAGCGGCATACGAGCGCGAGATGAAGTTCCAGCAGACACCGCGCACCAAGGCGTTGTAGCAAGCCTGTACCCATTCACCATAATGATTGCACCATTTCCCCAACCACTTGGCCTTTGTATGGAAGATTTGCCACTCCCCCTCTTACTCCTCACTCGCGAACGTACCGCCAAGCAGACGAGAAAGGCCGGACCGGGCAGCAGGCGCCATGGCCGAGAGCTTCACGCGCTTCCTGCCGGGACTGCGCAGCAGCAACAGCAGCGTCCGGCACCGTGCGGCGCAGAGCTTGCGGCTCTACATCGAGTCCGAGTCGCGCGACTTGTCCCATGGCCTCTACATGAAGTGGGTCACGGACATCAGCGCGCGCCTCATGCTGCTGTGCAACTCGAACGAGAGCGCTGACCGCATGGGAGGCATCGCAGCCATGGACGAACTCGTGGAGCTCTTCATCGCCGAGCGCAACGACCAGACGATCATCGAGTTCGCCCATTCGCTCACCAAAGTCTTCGAGAAGATCCCAAGCGCCGACCCGCCCATGCTGCGCGTGGCTGCCAAGGCGCTCGGCCACATCGTGTCTACAGGCGGCACGAGCCTCATTGAGTTCGTGGAGGACTACCACGTCAAACCGGCGCTCGAGTGGCTCAAGAACGAGACGTTCCACGTGAGGAGACACGCCGCCGTCGTCATCCTCAAGGAACTGTCCATCAACGCGCCCTCGACGTCCTTCCGATACATGGACAAGTACTTTGACTTCATTTGGAGCGCCTTCTGGGACTCCAAGCTCGTGGTGCGAGTGAGCGCCAGCGAGTCGCTGCAGTCGTGCTTCATGCTCATCCAGCAGCGCGAGTCCAACCGCAAGACGTCGTGGTACAATCGCGCCTTGGACGAGGCGGAAGGCGCGTTCAAGCGCAACAGCTCGGATGCAACGCACGGCGCACTGCTCGTTCTGAACGAGTTGCTGCGGAACACGGGGGACTTCATGCACTCGCACTACGCACGTGCTTGCCGACTTGTCTTCAGCCATCAGGACCACAAAAGTGCCACTGTGCGATCTGCTGTCATCAGCTTGTTCCCGCGTTTGGCCAAGTTTAACACGTCGGTGTTTGTGGAGAAATGCTATCGTCCGTGTATGAACCATTTATTGGAGGTGTTGTTCTCGGCTACGACGACAACGCGTCCAGACGCGCTGCTTTCTATCGGCAAACTCTCGTTGGCTATTGGACCATTGCTGGCAAGGGACGAACAGGCATTGATGGCGATTATGAACGGCATTAAGGGTGGTCTGCAGGTTCGCAGGAAGGATTTCGACACACATCGCGAAGCACTTGCGTGTTTGCGCATGCTGGCGGAGACGGTGGGGCCTGCGCTCATTAGAGTAGATTTGGAATCCATGGTGGGGCCGCTTTTTCAGAACGACCTGGACTCGTCGCTTGTGGAGACGCTAACGACGATCGTGAAAAAGATTCCGCCAATGAAGCCTATTATCCAGCAGAAATTGTTCGAGAGGTTGAGCTCGATTTTACGCTCCAGACAAAACGATATTACTGGATCTGCTACGACTCCAACAAGTAGGAAGCTCAAAACGGCTTCAATCTCTGTGACAGGTGGAATGCTGTCGAATCTGTTTCTTTCTGCTACGGGGGCCAAGGCTAATGGCGCTTCAGAAAATGGGGCCCCATCCACGGAGGTGTCGTCTGCGATTGCGATGCAAGCGCTAGCTCTTGAAACTTTGGCAAACTTCGATTTTCAGGGCAACAGACTTATTCCGATCATGTCATTTGTTCATGAAACAGTGGTGAAGTTTCTCGACCATGAAGTTGCGACTATCCGTAAGAGTGCTGCACTAACGTGCTGTAAATTACTTCTACCGGCTGGTGAAGACCGTAACGGAGGCACAGCGATGACTTCTGAAGATTTTGCTCGCCCTGTCACATCAGTACTGGAGCGCTTGCTGACTGTTGGTATTGCTGATACCGAGGCAAGTATTCGCCTTCGTGTGCTGGCATCGTTGGATTCCAGGTTTGATCCACTGCTGGCGCTGAACGATAATTTGCGCTGCTTGTTTATTGCGCTAAACGACGAGGTTTTCAGCATTCGTCAAACAGCGATGAGTACACTTGGACGACTAACGCATCACAATCCTTCCACGGTATTACCATCTTTACGGCAAACTCTGGTACAACTATTGGCTGAACTAGAGTTCAGTGGAGACTCGCGTGGCAAGGAAGAAGGTGCACTATTGATTGGGTGCTTGCTCCGGTCTGCTTCACAACTAGCGCAGCCGTATGTTCTTCCTATACTCCGTGTCCTGATGAAAAATCTACGCGAAGACTCGGAGCGCCGCAGTCATAACCGAAGTACAGTAAGTGTCAGCAAAGCGATCTTGGCAACTTTGGGGGACCTAGCCGAGGTTGGCTCACAGGAGTTGACGCCTTACCTCGGCCAATTGCTACCCGATGTTATTGACGAAATGCGAGACTCCAGTAATCCCCAGATCCTGCAGGTCGCTATCAAGACTCTTGGTCAGTTAGTGTCATCGACTGGTTATGTTGTCCTCCCATATCACGAATACCCAGAGTTACTGGACTTGTTGTGCCAAGCACTGCAGAAATCTGGTGACCCGTTTGAATCATTGCGGATTGAAGCAGGTCGTACATTAGGCATCTTGGGCGCGCTGGATCCATATAATCTTCGATTATTTCACTTACAAAAACAAGGCAAGCTTACGGACGCGAAGAAGAAAGAGTTTCGTTCTAGTGCCTTCGCAGTTGGTGCTGGAGGGGTATTTAGCCTGATGGCCAGTGCGTCGAACCCATCCGAAGCTAGTATGACCAACGGATATGGTTCTGCATCAAATGGAGCTGTTATTGGTATACGAATTGGAAATGGAATTGGTGGACTGGGAATGCTGGATGGTAGTGGTGAGGAAGATATTCAGCAACTTGGAGAATCCCTATTGCTGACACCCGCGCGGAAAGTCGCGAAAAGCGACAAACAGACCAGTGGAAAGCTCAACAACATTATCCTGGAGGTACCACCGGACGATTTACTGCCGTCAATGATCCCTGACTCAACTCAATATTTTCCGACAGTGGCAATCAACGCATTAATCCGTATTCTGCTTGAGCCACGCAACTCGGTGCACTACCAGGGCACATTCATGGCTATCATGTACATTTGCAAAAGCCAGCGTAAGCGCATGGGACAGCATTTGGACAAGATTATTCCGGCATTTCTTTACGCTTTGGAGAAGGTGAACCGGTCCCTGCGTAAATTCCTGTTCGAGCAACTGTGCGACCTTGTTCAAATTGTCGAGGAACAGATTCAGCCCCACTTGGACCACGTGGCTTTGCTGTCCATCGTGAACAGCTATTGGGATGAGCACCTTGAAGAGGTTCTCAACCTAGTGAAGAAATTGGCGAATTCACTTGGTGAAAAATTCCGTGTGTATCTACCAGATCTCGTTCCTCAAATGCTGCGTGTCATCCGTACTGAACGCGACAACCCTGCTCGACCACGAACTCTTTTAGTGCTTAAAACTACTGTATCGCTTGGACGATTACTGGATGGTTATCTGCACTTGGTCATCCCAGGACTCGTTGCATTAATCCAGAGTGATGCTGATGTAAACGCGAGGAAGCAAGGCCTGGGTTCTCTTGGATCGCTTGTGAAGAAGCTAAACGTCAGTGTTTATGCGTCAAAGATCATCCACATGCTAGCACGTGTGATTTCGTCGCAGCCGGAGATGGTGTATCTCGCAATGGATTGCCTTTGCTGCATGGTCTACACGATGGGTGACGACTATGCCATCTTCGTCCCAGTTATTAGCCAGGTCTTAGGCCGTCACACGTCGCGTTCGAATGATATTTTCGATCGATATGATCTGTTGGTCTCAAAGATCTTAAAGTACCAGCCGCTTCCCGTGGCTTCGTGGGCAACTGACCCGCTGAAATCGCGTGCCGTGGATACCTCAAGTGATCAGAAAGACTCGGGCTCTTCAGCTCAGGATGAAACAAAAAGCCTCCCATGCGATCAAAAAAACTTGGTGAAGGCATGGGAGGCGTCACAGCGATCTACGAAGGAGGATTGGAACGAGTGGATTCTAGCTTTTTCGGTTGAATTACTTCGAGAGTCCCCGTCGCCCGTTTTGCGCGCTTGTAAAGAGCTGGCTTCGGTATACCAGCCTCTGGCACGGGAGCTGTTCAACGCATCATTTGTGAGTGTGTGGCCTCACTTATCGCCCCCCACACAGGACAACTTAATTCGATCACTGGAGTCTGCCTTCCAGTCACCTCATCTGCCTTCTGAAATCCTGCAAACACTTTTAAACCTTGCTGAGTTCATGGAACACGATGACCAGCCGCTACCAATTGACATCCGACTGCTTGGATCGTTGGCTGATAGATGCCATTCTTTTGCTAAGGCACTTCATTACAAGGAGCTTGAGTTTAACACGAACCCAAGCACTGACGGAATTCAGGCGCTGATTAGCATCAATTCCAAATTAAACCAACCGGAAGCTGCAGGCGGCATTCTCAAATATGCGTTGGAAAAGCTGCCAGGCATTGAAGTGAAGGCTTCATGGCATGAGAAGCTTCTACGGTGGGACGACGCACTTGCAACGCACGATCGGGTCCTGTTAGAAAATCCGAATAATGTGGAGTCGATTTTTGGCAAAATGCGTTGTCTGTGGGCTATGGGCGAGTGGCGAAAGTTAAATGATCACGTGCAGGAGACGTGGTCTAAAATTTACGGCGAGGGGCAGGATTTGAACGGCGAACAAGAGGATGGGGAAAAGTTGCTCGATGTGCCTCCAGCGTTGAAGAAGGAGTTGTGTAGCAGTGGTGCTCGTGTAGCTTTCTCGCTGCAGAACTGGGACTCAATTCCAAAGTATATTAGCTCGGATATGGATGCGACGGAGTCGCATTTGTTCAAAGCAGTCGTGTCGATTCGGCGTATGGAGTTGGATGAAGCTATGAACTCTATAGCCGATTGCCGGAAGGAAATGGACCCTACGCTGCGGTCTCTCGTGAGCGAGAGTTACGCTCGGGCGTATCTCCCGGCTGTTGTAAATTTGCAGATGCTAACGGAGCTGGAGGAGATTGTCGCGTACTTGAAGACTTTTGCGTACAAGAACAATGGAGAATTAACGCTTCTGTCGACACCATCATCGTCAACAACTACGATGTCCACGACTGCATCGCGCCGTAAGCAAAGCATTAGTAGCCTCAACTTTGTGTCGTCATCGTCATCTACATCGTACGGACACGAAAAAAAAGTCGCACTGAAAAAGCTGCAAACGATTTGGACAAGGCGCATGCTGGGCGTAGAGCGCAACATCCAAGTGTGGCAGAGCCTTATGCTTGTGCGCTCACTGGTATTTGACCCCAGAGAAGATGTGGACATTTGGCTAAAATATGCACGTTTGTGTCTCAAGTCGGGACATATCAACCTTGCTTCGAGTGCTCTCTGGCGCGTCGGAGCGCAACCGTTTATCCGAAGTGTGGAGCGAGATCCGTATGCGCCTATTCCTATTAACTTAGGTGGTAACGCCGGAGCCAGCCAGGGCTTTGCGAATGGGTTACTTAGTCTAGCGGACAGTGCAGCGCAGGACCCTCGTGTCGCTTTCAGCTACATCCGGCATTTGTGGGCAGAAAACCGTGAAGATGTGGCTCTAAAGCAAATGGATTACTTCATTGAGGCCCTGGAGCAGCACGGAGACCCGACAAACGAGGATATGCGCAAGTTGCGAGTTCAGGTGTATATTCAGCTAGGAGAGTGGCAAATGTCGCTGAGCGAGCCGCACAAACAGGCCGATGGTGCGCTCGACCACGTTCTTGATTGTCTAGAGAGTGCGACAAAGTTGGACCCAACCAACGACCGAGCGTGGCATGAGTGGGCTCTCATGAACTTCAGAGCACTTGAAGCCTCTGTGAAGGAGTCTGGTCTTGGGGCAGACCCGAAGCGTTATGCTGTTCGGGCCATTCAAGGATTCTTCCGATCCATCTCATTTGGTCATACAAGCTACGATGTGACAAAGGATGTTTTGCGTCTTCTGACGCTCTGGTTTTCACACGGCAATCGCAGTGACGTGCACATGGCGATGATTGAAGGCTTTCAGGAGGCATCGGTTGATACGTGGCTGGATGTGATCCCGCAGCTTATTGCGCGTATCGACACGCCCAATCCGAAGACGAGCGAACTTCTACACGAGCTTCTCTCTCGGATTGGACAGGCGCATCCACAGGCATTGATTTATCCGATTACGGTCGCGTCGAACGCATTAAACCCGATTCGAAAACTTGCAGCGGAAGGAATCCTTGGCGCTGTTCGCCGGCATAGTTCCCAGCTCGTGTATGAGGCTGACATGGTATCACGTGAACTTATTCGTGTGGCAATCCTCTGGAATGAGCTTTGGCACGGCGCGCTTGAGGAAGCTTCCAAACATTTTTTCAACAATCGCGATGTGACTGCTATGATTGCCGAATTAGCACCACTTCACGAGCTAATGGATCAAATCGGTACAGAAGAGCAACCTACGCTGCGTGAGATAGCGTTTTACCAAGCATTTGCACGAGATCTCAAATATGCGAAGGAGTGGACGAATGTGTATGAGCGGACCAAGAGCCTTGATGACCTGAACCAAGCGTGGGATATCTACTACAGTGTGTTTTCCAAAATTCGCAAGCAGCTCGCAAACCTTTCTACGCTTGAGTTGGCGAACGTGGGACCAAAGTTGCTGTCCGTGCGCAATCTGACACTTGCAGTGCCCGGTACGTACAAGGCTGGTGCGCCAATCGTTCGCATCCAGACCTTCGACACGAAGGTGACAGTATTAACTTCGAAGCAGCGGCCCCGCAAGGTATCAATCAATGGTAGTGACGGAAAAGCTTATCCGTTCTTGCTGAAGGGCCACGAAGATTTGCGTCAGGACGAGCGTGTGATGCAGCTCTTTGGTGTGATTAACACTCTGCTGGCCAACGACAGCGACACCAGCAAACGCAATTTGGCTATTGAGCGTTATTCGGTGCTCCCGCTGTCGCACACTAGCGGCCTCATTGGTTGGGTGCCTAACTGCGATACCTTACACCAGCTCATCCGTGACTACCGTGAAGCGCGTAAGATCCAGTTGAATGTGGAACACCGTTTAATGGTGCAAATGGCACCCGATTATGACAAGTTGCCGCTCATGCAGAAGGTTGAAGCCTTCAAGTACGCGCTGGGGGAAACTACCGGCCAGGATCTGTATCGTGTCTTGTGGCTAAAGAGTCAAGACTCTGAGGTCTGGCTAGACCGCCGCAGGAATTTCACGCGCTCGTTAGCCGTCATGTCGATGGCAGGCTATATTCTTGGCCTGGGCGATCGTCACCCAAGCAACCTTATGCTGGACCGCGTATCTGGTAAATTGGTGCACATTGACTTTGGCGATTGTTTCGAAGTGGCGATGGAACGAGACAAGTACCCAGAGAAGATCCCGTTCAGACTTACGCGCATGCTTACGCAGGCAATGGAGGTCAGCGGTATCGAAGGCAACTTCCGCTACACTTGCGAAGCATCGATGCGAGTGCTCCGCGACAATCGCGACTCGCTCATGGCCGTTCTTGAGGCCTTCGTGTACGACCCGCTGATTAACTGGCGTCTGCTCAAGAAGGACACCGTCCCCTCTCATGCTCAACCTGAAGAGGATGGAGCCAGAGGTGCCGGGCACGGCGGAGAAGGCGACGCGGATGGCAACGGTGAGCGGGTTTCTGAGCCTGCAGGAAATGAAGGCGGAAGCGATGGCCATGACGGTGATGGGGAAGGTGATGCAGCGAATGGCGGTAATGGAGAAGAGGACAAGTTGGCGGATGGAAGCATAAAGAGCTCGACGTCCTCAGCTCCTGTTACGCCCAGAAGGAGGCGGCACTCGTCGTCCGAGGCAGCAATGCTGGGCTACAACATGGATATAATGGACCCAGCGATCGCGCGTAACTCAATGTCGGAGGTGCAGCATGACAACTTCGGGACGTCGGTTGTGGCAGCCGAGCACCCGCAGCTGAACGAAAAGGCTTTGAGCGTTGTGGACCGCGTCAAGAAGAAATTGGCAGGCCGTGACTTTGACGACGGCAGCAAGGTGCTGAGCGTGGACGCCCAAGTTGACCGACTTATCCACCAGGCTACGTCTCACGAGAACCTGTGCCAGCTCTACTACGGTTGGTGTCCATTCTGGTAAAAAGGCAATGTATCCATCTTTTGTGTTTGTAACTGTTCGTTTCAACAAAAGTACAAAATAATACCATTAAAAAGTACAAAAGAAAATGTTAATATGCACGTACGAACTCAAATATTTGATTGGAATATTGGGTGAATCGGACCAAAAATAGTCCCATTTGTGTCCCGGTTTGGTTGGCGGCTGTGAGTGTCGTTTGGCCATCAACTGGCACAGCAACTTTGAGACGATGGCAGGCAAGAAGCGTAAGGCCGCGCCCAGTGGCGCCGCTGGGACCAAGAACAAGCAGAGCAAGATGCAGAGCGGGCGCAAGGGCTCGTCGTCCGCCTCCAAGAACAAGAAGGGAGGCAACAAGAAGCCGCAGTCTGGACGTCGCCCTGAGCCCCAAGAGGAGGAGGACGTGGAAATTGACGAGGAAGATGTGGCTTTCTACGAAGGAAACGCCGAGTTCTCGAGCTTCCTGGCCAACATGGACACCAAGGCGCTGAGCAAACCTGTGCGGCCCAAGAACGACAAGAAGCCGACGCTTAAGTCCAAGAACGAGCAACAGGAGGACGAGGACGACGACATGCCGCTGGAGAAGCTGGAGGCGCGTCCGCGTAAGGCTGCGTGGGCCTCGGACAAGCAGGAGGTGCTCAAGGACAAGCTGCCAGTCAAGTTCATGGACGGCAGCGTGCGGACCAACAAGTTACTGGCGGAGAAGGAGCCCAACACCAAGACGGAGGAGGTTGAGGAGGCTGAAGAGGAGGCTGAGGAGGAGGGAGAAGAAGAGGAGGAAATGGATTCGGATGTGTCGGATATGGAGTTTGAGGAGATCACGGACGTGGACGCTGCCAAGCCAGAGGAGACGCCCAAGCTGTCGGACGCAGCCTTGAAGCGCCAGCGTGCTGTTCGTCTTGTGGCCAAGAAGATCGAGATTGCGCAGATTTGCGAGAGCATTCTGGAAAACCCGGAGGAGTCTTTTAAGAAGAGCAAGGAGCATCCGGACCAGTTGAGCAAAATTGGACAGTTGCAGAAGCTGTGTCGCGACCAAGACGCTACTATCCAGCGACTTAGTATTATGTCGCAGCTGTCGGTGTTCTTGGATATCCTTCCGGACTACCGCATTCGTCTGCAGAACAACGACCAGAGCGCTGAAGAAAAGGGCAAGCAGAACCACGGCCGTCCGATGAAGAAGAAGGTGCGACAGATGCAGGACTACGAGGCGATGCTGCTTAACAACTACCAGAAGTTCTTGAAGTTTTGCGCCGAGTTGGTCACAACGGGTCTCAAGGGCAAGCGCCCGGAGCAGGTACCAAACATGTCTGCGCGCGAACGTCGTGACGTGCTGCTGGCTGAGACTGGTGTGCGGTGTCTGGCACAATTGCTCGAGAAGAAGTATGCTTTCAACTTTCACTTGAATCTCGTGATGGCTCTGGTGCCTATGGCCGACTCGCTGTTTCCGAGCGTTCGTGAGCAGGCTTGTACGTCATTTGAAAGCGTCTTCAAGAGCGATAAGTCGTGCGCGTGCTCGTACGAGATCGTTCAACAGATCTCGAATTACGTGAAGCAGAAGCAACACCGTGTGCAGCCTTTCATCATCCGCACGCTGCTTGTTATGCCGCTTGAGGTTACCATGGAGCAGGGTGAGGCTGCCCGCAAGAAAGCCAAGTCCGACCGTAAGAAGCGTCGTCGCCAGCAGGCCGACGGTGACACAATTGCCGCTGGCCTCAAGGAAGCTGAAGCTGTCGTGGACCGTGCTGAGCGTGAAAAGACACAGGCCGACATTCTGCACGAGCTGGTGTTGATCTACTTCCGAATTCTGAAGCAAGCCACTTACTCACAAGCGTTGCCTGCTGTCCTCGAGGGCCTTGCCAAGTATTCGTTCCTGATCAACCTTGACATTATGATCGACTTGCTGAAGGTGCTCAAGGTTGTGCTGCGGGAAGAGGACTTGCTTCCTCTTCCGGCCGCCTTGCAGGCTGTGCTGACGGGACTTCGTGCTCTGCAGGGCCCTGGCGGACAGGAACTTATGATTGATGAGAAGGAGTTTGTGGATATCTTGTACCGCTTGTTGCACCGGTTTGCTGATGGCGAGGCCGGCTCGGACTCCTCATGCTTCCCGACACTGCTGCTGTGCGTGGAGGCAGTGTTCCTCCGCCGGAAGGAGATCGTTGTGGAGCGAGTTGGGTCATTTGTGAAGCGATTGCTGCTTGTAGCACAGCACCTGCCTCAGCATCAGTCACTGGCCATCCTGTCTCTGCTGCGCGCACTTTTCCACCGGTACTCGAAGCTGCAGCAACTTCTTGACTCGGACGTGGATCGCGTGGCTTCTGGCGAATACCGTGCTGATATCGACGATCCCGACTTCGCCAACCCGTTTTCTAGTGCATGTTGGGAGTTGGCACTGCTAACCCATCACGCCCACCCGAAGCTTGCAAGCTACGCTTTGGGTACTGCAAAGCTGGAAACGACACTGCCGAACGAACACGCCCGAGCACTCATGGACGCTTACGATCCGTATGCCGGATCGACATTTGCGTTCAAGCCGAAGGTTCCGGTGCCGCCTGGCAACCCACTGCACAAAAAGATCGCGAGTGAAAACAACAAGAGCGATTCGCGCAAGAGGAGCCGTCAGCGTCGTGCTCGTCAGTTTTTCGTGCGCGACCCACTTGCAAGTTTGGATGAGCAGTACCGCAAGCAGAGTGCGTCTCCGTTCTTCCAGAAGTGCATCGAGCTTGACGAGCAGCACGTTGATGACAAACTGCTAGTGTTCAAGAAGTAACTTTGGCCACGTGATAGATGCATACAATAAACCGAGATCGTTTGAACAAAAGTGTCATTAGATATCATGCACACAATGTATGTGCTCCTAATACGGGCTATCGTACCGACGATGAGCAGCGTTGGGGTTGTAAGGCTGGTTCGAGTGCATGCTGAAGTTGTTGCTAGTCGTCGTCTCACTGT
Source organism: Phytophthora cryptogea (assembly GCA_000468175.2). NCBI lineage: Eukaryota > Oomycota > Peronosporomycetes > Peronosporales > Peronosporaceae > Phytophthora > Phytophthora cryptogea. Next base: position 25,064 of record KV738482.1, read on the forward strand.
GCTGTGAAAGTCCGGCGTTGTGCTCCCCACCGAACTGGTACATTGGTGCGGGGGCCGGCGGCATGTCCTTCTCCCGTCGAGCCGCGCGCACGTTCCTCCACAGTACTCCTGTCATTGCCAGCACGATGACAGCAGCAATAATGCAGATGATGCTGGCCACCATGACAACATTGGTCCATTTCTCCACAAGCTCGTAGAACACGCTGCGGCACTCCATGAACGGTGCACTCGTGGACATGTCGTCGGCCGCCGTCGCGTTGAGCAGAAAGCCACCGCACCAGACCTGGTTGGTGCTCGAGCGGGGACAGGAAGACTCGGTCCAGTCCAGCACGACTGAGTACTCGTCGTACTCTGCCACCAGGTCGCACACGGCGCAAATGTCGTCGATAGCCGCGAGCGTCACCGTAGCACAAACGTTAGAGAAGTTGGTGGTCGAGTCCGAGAAGTAGCCGGAGAGCGAGATGTTGAACATCTCGAGCACCGTGTTCACCGTCGCGTCCTCGCAGTAGTACGGCACCTGTGCGTAGCAGTAGAGTTCGTTGAAATTGACCCCTAGAGAGGCTTCGTCGGCCGTCGCCGGGTAGTCCTGACTGCCCCAGTCGTCGGCCTTGGAGTTGGCCATGTGGGCGCCCACCGCCACGACCACGAACAGAATGGCCGTGAGGATGAGCACAACGGCGTAGATGGTGAGCAGCAGCTTCTGTTGCAACAAGGCGCCGAAGCAGCCGAGCGCCGAGAGCGCGATGACGACGGCGCCCAGGACGAGCGTGAAGATGAGCGTGGAAGTGCCGATCCACTCGTAGTCTCCCTGGAAGGCGTCCAGCCAGCCGGAGCTCTTGACGCGGTGGCTGAAGTACACGAGGAGGCAGCCAGCGACCATGAAAGCCATGTTGAGCAGCAGCAGCAGCACTTTGGCCACGTTGCCCAGTCCCCCGACGTACGCCATGCCGTTCGCTCCGCCTCGTTCCTCCATGACGGCGATTCCTGCGCCTCCAATTGTACTTGTCGTTGTGGCGAAGAGGAGGGAGGCAGAGGACGCGAAAGAGAGGAGACCAATGTACGGGCGACCTGCTGACTTCCTTGGTCTCACCTGGCTCGAGCAAAAGTGAGAAAAAGGAGCGAAGTTCGTGCACGCCGATTGGCTGGCGGACTGGCGTCAGAGCGATTTTTGTGGACCCAAGTGGCTGCGTAAAGCAGATGGCGCTCCACTGCTCCGGCAAATTCACTTGCCAAGTTGGTCGCGATGGAAAAGACGACGGGCATTTGGTGCTGAGAAATGGATCGAGGCATGCTGCGTGGCAAAGATCGACTCATTCTTGGAGAGAAATATTGACACCAACGCATAGTGTCGACAGGTCCAAATTCAAACTGTAGATACTGTCAAGTGGTTGCTGTATGAATACCAGTGATCGTTACCACCCTGTAGCCTTTACACTATGATTTCCAGATAAAAAAATATCAATACTCCGACGCCACGAAGGGGCTTAGAATGGCTCGAAGCTGCCTCATCACTCGCGCACTTCCAGCAATGTACATCCAACAATTGCAACAATTGCCGATCCCCGTCAAATATCGCAGTAGCGTCTACCGTATATAGAGATTTTTGCAATGCGCAAGATCCGAACAAAAGTGCTGCACACCAAGCTTACGTGCACCACACAACGGCATTTCCGGCCACCATGAACGAGGTGCCAACGGTGGAGTGCTCTGTCGTCTTCGTCTGTGAATGTCCATCGCTCCTCCACTAACCCTCTCGTCTGCTACAGGACCTTCTCCATGGCGAGTGGCTGTGCCAGAACGAGATCGACCTCCTCCAACGCACGCAGAGCGCGCACCAGCAGCTCACATCGCGTCTCGAGACGATGACGCGAGAGCTACGAGGCGAACGCTATTACCCGCTGCAGGTGCGTACGGTACAGTTGCTGCTCTCAATAGAGGGCTATGCAACTAACTCGGACTTAACTGGGAGCAGACGGAGACCAAGCAGCTGCGTGTACGCGTGTATCACACGTACGTGCCACCGGTGGAGGCCTCGGAGACTACGCAGGCGACTCCTGGCAAGTGGACGCTGCGTATTGAAGGCATTGATGCAACGGCTGGAGAACCCACAGTGGCGGTAAGTCGCTTGGAGAGGAAGGTGTGTGTGGATTTGGAGCTGAAAAGTGGACTTGTTTCAATGCTGCAGAAATTCTCGAGCTACTTCCGGAAAGTGTCGATTGAGTTGGATCCGCATGTGTACTTGGACCACGTGATTGAGGTGAGCATTTTGTTTACTTGGTGGGCGTCAGGTTATATGGTGCTGCAGAAATCTGACTCGAGTTTCGATGCACTGCAGTGGACCAGCTTTCAGAAGACCCACGATGTGGACGGGCTGGAGGTGACGCGCACGGGGAGCACCGCGCATACGGTGAAAATCAAGCTGCTATCAGCGCAAACCCCTGAGCGATTTACGATTTCTCCCGAGTTGGAAGCAGCTATCGGCACATATCTGGGACCAGCCAAGGCTTTCACCAAGCAGGATATTGTGCTGGCGATGTGGCAGTACATTAAACTGCGCAATTTGATCAAGGAAGACGATTGCCGAGTGGTTGTGTGCGATGAAAGGATGGTCCAGGTGCTAAACTGCGTGTCGCTGCCGTTTACTTCGATCATTGTGGCGCTCAAGCAACACTTGACCCCGATCAATGTCATCAACTTGGAGTACACGCTGAGTCTTTCAACAGCGTGCGAATCGGATGTGCTGGACGAAAAATTCTTTGACATTTCTGTCGCGGCGAATTCTGAACTAGACGAGGCTAAGACGCGTGCACTCAAAGAGTGTGAGGAGCTGCAGCAGTACCAGAAAAAAGAACAAGAGTTACTGAAGGTGCAGGAATTGGATATCTTGGAGCGGTTGCAGATGTATACACGGAAGAAGGAATGGATGACGCAGTTTGCTCAAGATCCGTGCGGGTTTATGGCAGACGTGAAGAAGTCACAGCAAGCCGATGAAGAGGTTTGCGGTATTATGTGTTTGTTTACAGTCACAGTAATTCATCCTAACCTGTATACCTACGAATTATAATGTACAGATTTTAGCTGCCGAGACAGAGCTCGACGAATTCAGCATCCCGCAATCGCAGAAGTTTAACCAGCCATGGGTTCGTGAAGTTGTAGGCGAGATGCTCACCACTCGCCCTACCAACTAAAGGCTATCATTCGTCTATTATTACATGGGGCTCTGAGGTGTCTCGCAGCAACCATAACGGATGCGTGATATCAATAGCAATGCATGACCTTTGAAGATCGTTAATGGCGAGTCCATCGTGCGTTGGCGTACTGAGTGGAAGGGTAGCAGTATTGTGCTCTCAGCACAACTGCTTCGACTATCTTGCTTCGCTTCACCTTCGCCCAACGAGGTGGTTCGGCTTTTAAATCAGGACGAAGTCTCGTGGGTAGCTACTACAGATCTTGATGCAGCAGCCTGCCACGCGCTTGCGTTGTGACCCGACGGATTATGCCAAGCGACAGCTCGAAAAGAAGGAACGAGCTAAAGAACTTCGTGAGCAGCGGCAGCGTGGTGTTTTCTCCGACGAACACACGTTTACTCCAAAGTACGTCTTCACCTGTACCCTGCCCTTTAAGATCCCTTGTTCACCACTGTTGTGCATTTGTGCATCCTAGAGTTAATTCGAGAACTCGAAACCTGCCATCTTCACGAGAAGAGCTCGACCACTCCTCCCAACCTTTGTCGTCCGACAGCATGGCCTATAGAAACCATGGTCACAACAACAACAATCTGGACACAGAGGACCCCGTAGCTCATGGAAGCGATGCACTCGACAATTTATCACGCCGGTATCCGAAGAAACCACCTTCAACTCCCCACGAACAGATGAGTTCCCTACATGTAACACCACTTGAACCAGGTAAGTAACTTCGTTAGTTTCATCTGCCTACGAGCGCGTAAAGCGACACGATGGGCTTAACAAGCTCTGTTCTAATGAGCCACTGGAATTGACTCAGAGCATGACACGTTGTTCCGAGAAGTGAAACGAGCGACAGGACGAGAAATTGAAGACCTCCCTATTAAGAAAACGCTGGCGCCTCCAAGAACAGGAACTCATACCGGACCATGCCTACGGAATTCAAGTTGCGGATGCCCCAAATGTGGTGGTGGTGGTGGGCAGGCTCCGAGCTCGGTAAACAACAGTAATGTTGCAGACGTACCTATACGCCGAAGGGAACCTAGGACCATGGCTTCGACGGACCCATACCGAGAAAACAGCTCTCGAACAATGCCAACTCAAAATGAGATGGGGGTACGTACAACACTAGCTCTTCAGCAACTGAAACACACTCTAATTTGTGTTGAATTGGCAGAACTCGTTGATGCTCCTGAAGTCAAAGATGTCCAGCAGGAAATCCAGGAGTGCACCAACTAATCAGGCCTCGCTGTTCGTTGAGAAAAACACACCAAGTGCAGTCGTTCACTCTGCGCGAGCTCCGTCCTCCACAATGATGCCAAGAGATGTACCAACGCCGCCTCCAAGGCAGCCGGTTGCACCTCGGCGGGCACCTGCTCAGCCGCTTCCAGCTCGGCAAAAATTACCAACACACGACGAGGGTGACGCCCCCACGGGCAGCGTTCACTATCCTCCTCCAATTACTACAGGCTTCAATCTATCAGAAGAACTGGTACGAATTATTGTTTATTCACGGAGGAGCCATTTTGTCTATTGTCTGATTAGCTTGATGCATCAATACAGGACGAATATGCTGATGGATCTGAAGCAATGGAGCAATGTCATAACTGTAACCGGAAATTCAACATCGTGTCATTCGAGAAGCACCAACGAGTTTGTAAAAATGTATTCTCGGGACCGCGCAAGGTGTTCAACATGGCTGCGAAGCGGTTGGAAGGAACAGAGGCAGAGAAAATTGCCAGGGAAGCTAAAGCTAAAAGCTCAGGTGGATCACGGAGGGCTCCAATGTCTGCGACGGAGCAGCCGATCAAAGCAAAGAGCGCGGTAGACTGGAAGCAAAAGAGTGAGATGTTCCGCAATGCTATGAAAGCTAGTCGTGACGTCACGAAAGCACTAAAGGAAGGAAAGGAGCTCCCCCCTGTAATGCCTTCTGCTCCTGACCCAAGTCTTATCCAGTGCGAGTACTGCAGTCGTCGGTTCAACGAGAAGGCAGCAGAGCGCCACATTAACTTTTGTCGAGAGAAATCTCAGAGGGACAACATCAAGGCAACAGCAAAACGAGCACCAGCTGCCAAACCCAGCTCTCGAGCTTCTACAACGAGGAGAAGATAAAATAGCTTTCGTTTGTTGCAAGAACTTATGACGACCCATTTCAATACATTTTACTTCGCTTTCAAAGAATTGCACAGCGTATAATCTCTCCATCGGGTTATCCAAGCACGAACAGTCTGTCCTTCGAATGCATTATTGTTGCTGAAGGCGGACATGTGTACACGAATGGCAACAAGTTGTCCAGTTCCGGGCATGTACGCCGCATTACGCCGATGAGAAGCATTTCTTTAGACATAAAGTCTAGGAACACATCGATAAAAGCTCCACCGACGAATTCATCGTCGATTTCCACATCAAATAACCGTCGATGAGGCTTTTTATCTTCTTTCTTGTCAGGTGGTGGTGATGTCACCCTTGTTTTGGTCTTACTTTCGCCTTGCAAATTACTTCCATTTGCAAGCGCTTCAATCACTTCCGTGATGTATGGGTTATAAAACGCTTGGCAGAGAATGCGATTCAAAAGACTGCTCAGGAAAATGTTACCCCTAGCAAAGGAAGGTGTCAGTGATGGGAATTCGTCTTGGACGGCTTCATCACACGGACGACAAAGTTTTGCATTGCACGCATAATGCAGAACAGAAAGTGTGTTTTCAGTGGCAATACATATACCCGAAGTTGTAGGTTTCCGCTCCACAGACTTAAGTGACTCACCCTCATACTGATGAAGTGCGGCATCCACAATGTCAGACCTTTCGCGAAAAATACCTGGGTCCAGACCGGGAAAACGGCCCATTGCTCTTAGTTTTACGCTCTCCAACGGAATACCTTGCTCCAGCTCACGTTTGAACGATGGAACGGTTGGAGAAGAACCACCATCACTTTCCAGCCTGCTGCTCTGCCGCCGTTGATTTCGAGGTGAAGTTCGCCTTGAAAATTTCTGTTTAGTTATCTCGACAGCTAGCAAAGAGCAAATGACGCCAAAGTCTGCTAGTCGTTCATCGTCAGTCCACGTATTTTGTCCAGTTAATCCGAATTCGGAGACTTCATATGTAGACGAAAGTTGGTCTGCTTCTCTGGACAAACTCCTGTCCAGAGGTAGAATTACGACTTGTCGGGCTTTTGATGCATTGACCTTGGCAAGATCTTTGCTTCGTGCTGGACTTCCAACCACAACAAGTACATCACACAGTAAATCAAAACTGCTTTCTTCCGCAACCACCATCAAATCGTAAGCAGTTGGTTTGAAGGGTAGCAAGAAAACAACTCGGACCAAGTCTGACGAGCGACCTCCATCGTCAGCAAATATTTTAAGTTCATGCTCTCGATGAGTATACGACCGGAGATACCTCGCAATTGCTGCTGCATCCGACAGGCTTCTCGAGCAAATGACGTAATGATCTGCGTGGCCTTTTGCGTGGAGTCGGTAGTGATCCCGCTCAAAGACACATTGAATTTTTTCCACATCTCTGGATACGATTGCTGCATGCAACGAACTCCCATTTGCAGCCGAGTTGACAACTGACGGCATGAACAGAGTACGGCTAACTCGAATTGGCCGCGATTTCTCTTTCGTTTCGCTATGCATCGCAGCAGGAGGCACAATATTTGTTTTGACCAACGTTTCGCCCACCGTGCTTTCGACTCTCACTGACGAATCTCTCCATCCAGAGTCTTCTACTTGATCTCCTGCCAACTCTAATCGAATATTTCGCACCGATGCGGATCGAGTTGTAGGGTGAAAGCGGTTCCGAGGTGATCGACGCCATAGCGAATCCGATGAAATCCGAACTGGGGTAGTCAACAGACTAGCGGACGATCTAAGTTCTCCCTCAGAACCCTCTTCCCAATAGCCGTACGAGTTGACGATGCGTATGACGTCGGAAGCAGTTCTAGCAATCACAAAACCAATATCCCTGGGATGAAATATCAACAATAGAAGACGGGTTAGTACATAATGATGGACTGCGTAAATCGTGTCCTACCCTTCACAAATGAACGTTCCAAAAGGAGCAAGTTGAACGCTACTACTTCGCGCCCCATCACGTGGCTCAGTATCGTATTCCTTTTGGCTTAAGGTAGAAATAAGTAGTGCGCCGTATTTTTCGTAGATGTGACGCGCTACCACACCAAACTTGCGGTGGTCAAAGCGCGCTGAAAATATAATCGGAAACACTTGGTATGTCAATCCGTCAAGATACTGGGGCAAGCAACACAGTTAAAAGCATTCAATTCGAGGTGACTGCATGTTATGCATTGAGCACGTACCTCGTGAATCCAAGCTTTTCCCCATGTACGTCGCTTGGCATATTGACCCAAGTGATACGAGCGGATCAAATTCAGAATTAGGGTACTTGAACCAGGACATACTGCTGCACGAGCAAGCAGCATATCTTTCAAGGCTGATGTCTTCGTCGCAGTAGCTCCAAGTAATACTGACGACATTTCATACTCGTGTACGCGCGAAAGTAGTTGTACATAGATATCGACGTGTTTTCCACAGCTGTCCGCGTAGTTTCGTATCGCAACAGCGTGTAAAATAGTTGCTGCATCTTGTTGTGCGGGCTCGTGTCGATTGTTGGCCAATAAGAAAACTGCCGTTGCAGATGCCATCTTCACTCGTTTCTGGTCAAACTCTTTCATGAGGCTTCCTCGAAGATAACTCGTTCGCCGACGGTATTTCTGCTTTTCAAGAATGCAAAGTAGATCGGGCGATGGTGGCTCTTCACTGACAAACACCACGTCCAAATGGATCGAACCACGGCTAGGATGATAAAACTCTTGAAGGAACTCAAGCACGCTGCTTGCAGAGAGGTTGTACCCTGAAACAATTACATGCCCAGAGGATTTTACGATCACCTCTTTATCCCATGGTTTGCTTTGTTTCGCAAGCATATTCAGCTTGTTGACCTCCGCAGGCACAATCGTAAAAATTCCGATGATGATCACAATCACAAATACGTGCCCCAATACAGTGCGTGGGGTAACATCCCCATAGCCTAGAGATCATAGCGAATTGAGCAACTCTACACCCTAGCAATGGAGAGAACTGCCGTACCTATCGTGGACACCGTTACGAGTACAAAGTACAGCGAATCGTGAAATTGAAGTTTTTGGCCACCTTCATACTGATCAGATTCCAGTGCTTGATATATACCCGCCGCACACAGTATAACAGCAATTGTCGATAGAATGAAAACGCCAAGCTACATGGTACCAGACTTACAAGTGTCACCTCATTTTGTTTTCATCACGTCATGCAATATATCGCACAACCCACCTCATACTCAAAACCGTGTTTCTTGAACTGGATATATCGAGCTAAACGCAAGACGCGTAGAACACGGAATATGCGGAGCACTCGAAACACGAACATCCAATCGGATCGACTTCCCGGGTCGATGAACTGCGAGAACAAGGAAAAATGGGAAGGTTAGTATCAGCATGAAAACCAAGGATGCATTGTTGTTCGCACTTACTACAATCAGAGACGGGATAATCGTGACAAGGTCAATCATGCCATGCGCCGAGAAAACGTATTCCCAAGCGTCCGTAGCGATAAACATGTGCAGCCCAAAGTCGAAGATAAAGAAGGACGTGGCAATCATCTCCACTGCTGTGCGTGTATGAGAGTAGTAGATATCTGCCTCATAAAGCTACATAAGTAATTCGACAGTTTGTTAGCAACCGAAATTGTCATTTCAGTAGCTATCGTATGTACGCACCTCTGCAATATACGCGAGGAAGATGAGCATACTAAGGGCAAAGTTCACGAGCTCTAGCACCAGTCCAAATAGTCCTGACATGGCAATGTGCGCTCGCTCCTGAAGTGTCGGTACGTACACTTGCGCCACCGACCGCCCTACGTCCCTGCGTTTGTCCTGAACAAAGCTGCCGTTGGCGCAGCTGCTGACCCTCACGTCAAACCTGGAAGCACTCTCATCTGCTTCCTGTCAGTCCTATAGTTTTAATTTTAACGTATAATATTCTGTTATTTTATGTGTACATTTATTCGGACTGTCGGCCACTTGGATGGCGTCGTCATGTTTTTCTTCCTGCGCGTACACAGCAACCATGAGACATAGAACGTCGCGCCCATACACAGCACATCACCACACGCACCATCTCCATCCGTTCCTGCTGCCCCAGTTGCTCCCGTCCTTCCTCAGGCGTCGTCACCTCCAGATACTGCGGCATGCTCCAGTGCGGAATGGAGGCGACGGTTCGTGCTTCAACTTGGACGGACCATCACTCCTAATTAGTGTGCGCCACATCGTACCGTGTCTTTGGCCATAAGTGACAGCCGCTCTCGTACCCGCCAATTCATTCGACGAGTGGAGAGCACGATGGGAGGAACGGCGTGTGTGACTCCGACCTGCGGCAAGAGCGGCACGCTCGTGTGCCCCACATGCAAGAAGCTGGGTATCCCGCCCGCCATGAGCACCTTCTGCTCGCAGGAGTGCTTCAAGGGCTACTGGGGCACCCACAAGGCGCTGCACAAGATGTTCACGCAGGCCATCGCGGAGGAACAAGCTCGTGCTGACAGCGCGTCACCCTTCGACGGTTTCGAGTTCACGGGCAAGTTGCGGCCCGGCGAGGTGTCGGAGATGATCGAGGTGCCCGACCACATCCAGCGTCCGGACTACGCGGAGACGGGCATCCCCATCTCAGAGCAACAGGCCAGCAAGACCATTCCCATCTACACGCCCGAGCAGATCGCAGGCATCCGAGAGGCCTGTCGTCTCGGTCGTGAGGTGCTGGACATTGCAGGCAAAGCACTGCGTCCTGGCATCACTGGCGATGAGATCGACAAGATCGTGCACCAAGCCTGCATGGAGCGCGAATGCTACCCGTCCCCACTCAACTACTACCACTTCCCCAAGTCGGTTTGCATCTCGGTGAATGAGGTGATCTGCCACGGCATTCCGGACTCTCGTCCGATTGAAGACGGAGATATTGTCAACCTTGATGTAACTGTGTACAAGAACGGCTACCATGGCGACCTGAACGACACGTTTCTAGTCGGTAATGTCGACGAAGAAGGCGTGCGTCTAGTAAAGACTGCTTTTGAGAGTCTGGCGGTTGCATCGAAACTGGTGCGTCCTGGAACTATGTTCCGTGAGCTTGGCAAGCATATTGCTGCAGTGGCCAATGCGCAGGACTTCTCGGTTGTGAAGACATACTGCGGCCACGGTATCGGCTCGCTCTTCCATTGCTCTCCGAACGTTCCTCATTACGCCAAGAACAAGGCTGTTGGTATCATGAAGCCCGGCATGATTTTCACCATTGAGCCTATGATCAACATCGGTACTTGGCGTGACAAGACCTGGCCGGATGACTGGACGGCTGTAACCCATGATGGATTGCGCTCGGCTCAGTTTGAGCACACGTTCCTTGTGACGGAGACAGGTTATGAGATCCTGACTGCGCGTGAAAATGAACCAGTGATGGAATGGGATTTTGCCAAGGTTCACCGCGAATAAATCAAGAGGTTGCGTGTAGCCGGATGAAGAGTGCAATCTGAAGATGATGGTTGTGTGACTCGAACGCAAATGCGCTGTTAGGTAGGTGGCAACCGTTAAAGCAATAGATGAGCTCTGCTGTAGAAGCTGTACTGGATTTACTGGTTTGTAGGCAATGCATATGTGCTCATGTGCTTGTTCTCCTGGTTGCGACTTACCTGAACGCTTCCGTCAGTGGATTTGAATTAAAAGCGATGAGAATTGAAAAATCTTCCGCGACCATCTAGTAGTTCTCCCACGTGTACCCGTATGGCTTCAGAAGGTGGCGCAAATATTCAGCCAGGAATTGGCTGATCTCTTCTGCTCGTCCTCCTTTTGAAGGATTGAATACCTTACTCACTTGCATGACACCCTGCCACAATATGGATGAAATCTTGATGTTACGATCCACGACTATGGAACGTGGAAATCCATGAATTTCCTGGTGCTCTAAGCATGCCATATCGGTAACAGACGCGCTCGAAGTTGTTGGGACAAAATGAGCCCTGCTGGTGCGTTTGTCTGTGATTATACAACCGCATCGTTTCCCGACGAAGTTTTGGGCAAGTTTCCAAGAAAGCCAATCTAATATCAAGCCAGAGGTCAGTTTGGCGAGAGCTTGCTCTGAGTGCCGTGTTGTTGCGTTGCCGGGCCTCACAGATAACAACGCAGTTTCGTGATGGCGCTGAAACACCTGTGCACTTCATGGTTGATGACTCGGGTAAATTGACTCCTCCATCGCATTCTGCTGATAGACGGTAATTTGTGGCATTAGGGAGTTTCCAAAAGTAGTCAGTGGTTTGATATACGACAAAATTGCAAGCCGAGATAGTGTAGTCGTAAAAAATTGGGTCGCAGGTAGGCTTCGCCTTAATCCACGTTGACCACGTGATAACATTGTCGCGAATCCAGTCACAGGATCGACAAGTGGCAATGGTAGTGGGCAAATCTACGATCCCTCCGTCACAGTCAGTCGAAGTCGATGGGTTACCAGGATTAGAAGATTTCCATTCAAACTTTATCGCTCGGGAAGTGCTACCATCGTCGCAACCTGTAATTCGCGTGGCAATGTGTTTTTCAAGAGTGCACAATGGCAGTTGATCCAGCCACTGCGTCCATGTACCATAATTTTCCTTCACCCAGTTGCACGCAGCGCAGTCCGACACAAGTGTGCCATTCACTTGGCCGCGAGAGTTGCCTTCAGTATCATGGTTGGCCCCATAAAATAGCTGCCAGTTGCTCCAGCAATTATCTGAAAATGCAGTTTCGGATGCCGTGCGTGGGTCACCAAAATGAGCAACGGTCATAGAGTTAGTATCACGCATTTATTGCATGGGCTACGGAACTAAGACTTCAACCTATCGAGAGAAATTGAGGGCTGGTTGTAGGAATGGATGAATAAGTCGGCCGATGGCATCGCGATCGCGGTTGGATATCCCCCTCTCGTTTTCGAATTTCTCCACCCACGCTAAATCGAGGCAAGTCCCTAGCAACTGGTTGGGCCTAACCGCAAACGATGACACAGGATACAATCAGAAACACTGATAAAGAAGGTTATTTGAAGTGTGTGACTTTCGTTTCCATTACAGGTTGGCTATAAGATTTCAATTTACAGGGGGGGGGAACAAGGGAAATATGTCATCAGTAGGAGCAGGAGTTTGCACACCGACGCATTTGAACGCAGAAGTTTGGTCCTCCATGTGGATTAACGATCTGCGACTATACTTCAACGAGAGTTACAGCGCTGGCGTTCTTGGATACTATGGACACTCGGGTCTGTACACAACCCACGAATCGGTCCTGCAGTCAATCGCAACACCACCTTACTTTCCCGGTTTTTGGATATCATACAAGACAAGTGGCACTCTTATTAACTTGCTTAGTGTGACATCGTTCAAGTCCAACGCGAATTACTATCCCCCCGCTACGAATTACTGCTCCGATGGATATTTGGGCTGCCACGACAATTGTGCTAAAACGGAAGCGTGCACAAAGCGAGAGGCTTCCGGAAAAGAATGCTTGCTTGTGGCGATGATGAACCATGGGTATGATCGCGGCTACTTCCAAGCAGTTCTCGACAACCTCGACGTTCCAGCCTACTTTTGCTTCATTGGGAGCAACGGTGTAGCCCAATACGCGGCAGACGCCGAGAAGAGAGGAGCCCCAATCTTGTTTTATCATTATGAACCTGATTTGTTTCACTTAGCGCACAAAGGACTATTTGACCGTGTGTTCCTACGTCAAACTCAATACAGGTAATTACGGTGAAAACGCATTCAGGGGAAAGACCTACAACCCTATTTGACGTCGACTACCCCGAGTTAAGGCTTTTGAAGTTTGCCGCTTCAATCATCAAAGGCGAGCCCATCGAGTCGTTCGTGTCCAGATTCTCTATCGTAGAGACCGATCTAAACGACTTGCTTAATCGATATCTAGTAGCATCACAAAATGCGGGTGAAACAACGCCTTATTTTCGGTGCCGTTTTCTTACGCCCACTTGCCAATAAGTGCCATGAGACCAGCTCCCAGCCACAAGCAAATGTACAACGTGAACCGCTGCGACGCCGGACGAGACAGGAACTGCCCGTTCG
>AUWJ02007935.1:0-15255 GCA_000468175.2 Phytophthora cryptogea
AGAGATAGCGCACTATCAATTTTAAAGTAGACTACCATATAGTATACCCGAGACAGAAGTCTCTGGGCAAGTATGACAAGCCGTATGAGGCCTTCAACTCCGACGCTGAGTAGACCCCTATAGTGGTGCTGCAAATGGCCTAGCGAACTTGGCGGTCGGTAAGACTTGCCTTACGCCCTCCTCTTGTGGCTCTTTTCGCTGGCGTCCTGAGGGCGTAGCTGACGCCGTTCACCGACCGATCAAGCCACTGGACGATCGCGTGCACGCAAAAGCCTGCTCCGTGGAGGCTATTCATGCAGCCGCGTTCTTCTTCGGAGATACTTGGCCCTCGTTCCATAGTAGAAATAGGGGGGAGCAGGCGTTAACCATCATTATGTGCCATAATGAAATCAAGTCATTTTTTTTGACCCAAAGTTTTGTCGCGGTGCAAATTCTAGTTAGTTGTATACCAGCCTATAGAAGTTCTGCGAAATCTAGATCAGCGTCACAAGCCCCCTTTCGCGCTATCTGATTGGTGGAACATATCTAAATGGCATCGTCTAACTCGACCTAGAAGCCGAGATACAGCCAAAAATATAGGTGTCACAAAACTTATGTCGCGGAGTGTAATATCAACAGTCACGAAACATGTGTGGAAATGTATTCGAAAAAAATATATCCAGGTTTTGAGCACATCACTAATTACAGTATAATGGTGCAGTGCGCGCTTATGTCGTTCGCGACATGTATGGAATAGTTGGAAAAGTGAGGTTTGTTATGTTAGTAGCAAATCATTCATCATATATTAATATTTCTCAATAGTAGAGACTGGTGTCCAACCTGGTAAGGTGATAGGTCTTATGATCGGGGCGAAAAAGTTGATCTCAACGTTGGATAGAATGTTGCTAAGGCTACTGCCATGTCAAAATTTGCACTGTGAGGGCGTCCAGAAACTCTCCATTCTGCCACCTGAAAAGCTACAGTTACAAGGCTGAACCCTTTCGAGGTGCGGGGGCGCATTTTCACACTTTACGTTTTTTTTTCTTCAAAATACGGTTGGAAACACAAACCCTTTAAGGACGCTTTTTGTTCCCTTTAACTAAAGCACAATAGGAATTGGGCCGTCTAGTCTAACATAGCAAATAGCAAATACTGTAGTATCTGTAATCATCCGAGAATACTTTAATCAAGATATATTCACTAGACGGATTACATCAATGGTACATCTTCAATGATTTGTTACAAGAGATAGTTGAATGCAAGCACAGTGAATTCATTAAAGGGTTGCAAATATGCCCTTAAAGACTCAAACAACCTAAGGGTTGTATAGTATACTTAACCCAAGGGGCTAGCGAAAGGGTTAATTATTCTCTGTCGATATTGGGCAGCCTAAACCGCGCACATTGTACAACTGATAGCTCATAGAACCCTTCTTACCAAGGGCGGATGGAGTCCGATCAGCAAGCTTATTGACGTCGACCCTAACGACATGTCCCGGCCCGCGTCTGCCCACCTGCATGTTCAAACACACCCGCTCTTCCCTGCTACAATGGTGGGGCGGTACTTTCGAATATTCTTTCCCAAGGATCACTTGAACTAGATTTTTAAAGTCGATTGGAAAAGCTGCCGACCAGCCAAAACATCGCAATTTTGCGCTAACAAGTGACAACTTAAACTCAATGGACATGGCATTAATATTGGGGACTCTTACCATCGCAGCTATGGATGATGACACGGTTATTCACGGGTTTGGTTGGAACCATCACATAGCTGTTGAGTCCAACAAAAACCGAAATTAGGTCGGAAACGGGCAACATGCTGTTAATCCGTGGTGATTTCATCATTTTACGGTAAGTCATTATTGGAAGCACCATTTATTACATGACATTTTCGGTGCCACAACAGCTTTTAGTTCGTGGAGATGGACGCATGTGGCAACTAATTTACGAAACTGGGCCAGACACGTTGGTGGGAACCACAATAGATTTGTGAAGAGTTTGTCGTAGAGATACCACCCAGAACATATCATGTATTGGCTGCAACAGTCAGTCTAGAATTGCTAACTCGGGAGACGAAATGTTGGTGTTGTTGTTTGATAGTATACATGTACACGCAACAGCTGAACCTACGCAATACATTGATGATCTTGAAATCTTGGTGGCAACAGATGTGACACGAGTCTTGACCTTATTGACCGAGTCATGCAGACTTAAGAGAATATACTGTGAAAATACATCGACATTATTGTTAACTGAGAAGTATTTATAATATGTGAAGTTCATGCAGGCCGTCTGTGTACATCTTATAAAAATTTATGTGCTTAGATAGTCATTTGAATTTGGCAATCAGTGGATAGGAGTCTGGAACACTCCACAAGAGTGGCGCTGGACCGACATGGTGCAGCACTTGTTCGAGTTCGCTTCCAAACTGGGCTAGTGGAGGAAGTCGGCAACCAGCGCGTCCTGCCGCTTGACACCGTCCATGGTGACGCTGGAAATCGACAGGTCGTCCGCATTGGACGAGTCACCGGGGCGGCCGTCCGCTGGCAGCTTCACACCGGTGTCCGGTAGACGCTGTGGTGCTTGTAGGAGCGGGCTGATCACTGGCGGGAACAGTACGGGCCCAGCAGGCAGCCCTCGAACACCGCCACGCGCTGCAGCACCGGCCCCGTCGCGAAGTCAACACCATTGCCAACCGTGAAGGCGGTGCCCTGCCCTGCAGACGTCCACGAACGCCATCGGCCCGACCCTGCGCACAAGGACGCCCCTCATCATGTCCCGGGCGACGCTGCCGAACGCGTTCTTCAGGTCGTACCAGACCATGTGGGGCTCTTTACGGCATTTATCGGACCAGCACGGGTCTTCGTCGGGGCGCGGGCTATCGGGCGCTCCTCGCGACGGGATTATTGATCGTGTCCCTACTGTCGCGCACGCGGTGAGGGGGTGATTACCTAACCCACCAATTGACGGAGGGTCGCGTTATCGGGGAGGCTCGACTTGCCGGAGCTTGGTGGTTCCCGTTCCATGAGGGAGAGAGTTCTTGGGTAAAACGAAATAGATTTAGGATTGACTATATCCTATCCTAAGATACTAGCTGTTGACAAAACCATTGGTGTCCTGTCGTGCCTGGTGCACTTCTTCATCTTCAACCTTATGTATGATGATCTGATCGTAGATCGGGGTCCCCGATCCGGGTTCCCGATCTGGATCCAAATCGGGGTTTCCCAGTTGGGTTCAGGTTTCCCAACCGGGGTCCCTGGTCACAGTAGTGTGGGTTACGATATCTACAAGACGTTCATAGTCTAATTGCTGTTAGTGCTCAACACTACCTCCACGTGCTATTGGCAACACCAACGCGTCCCCCAGAGTTGGCAGTTAGACACCGTGCGCCTGTTTGCCTCCACCCAACTGGATGTCCAGCAGGCGATTTACAAGACGTAAGCCAGGGTCCTCGTGTAGAGGTTCACACGTTGGCTAGACGCCAACGGCCGCCACGCCACTGTGGTGGAGTGGTTCCGAGGAAAGGCGCGAGACCGACGAGCAAGATGATGAAGGATGTCCAGCGATCATGACGGGAAGTTCCCAGAAACTGACGGGCGTGGCCAGGCTTGTATTCGTCGATCCACTCGCTCGCTGGAGCTGGGCGTCGATTTCGTTGGGCGTCGATGCGTGGAGTCTTCGGTGGCGGTGGGGAGGTGCGCTGGCGCAGCACCGAACGGGGTTCCCTATGGAGCCATGTGCTCGAAGCGAGACCGGGCATGTTTACACAGTAAATTGTCGGTAGAGGCGCCCGCTCGTGATGGGGAAAGTGCGTGTGCCATCGGCCGGTTCGCTCTGAGACACCCTTACCACCAACGAAGCCGCTGTTGCCAGGTCCCGCTCCGTCGCCTTGGTCAAGACGTCCTCCATACAACCTTTTCTGCACAGAGCTCCGACAATACAGAAAAAAAACGGATCTGGAAAACAACCAGGCATAGTAATTGGTGCAATAGCAGGTGAGGTCAATAATCAATGACTAGTTCAATAGCAATGCATTGCAGGCAGCATGTGGACGTGTCACCTACTCGTCTTGCTGAATGGGCGACGTCGCGTTCCACATGCCTCGGCTCATGCGCAATGCGGCGATCATTTCGAAGTTCGCCGGCAGCCTGCAGCTGCGCTGCGGCGTCATAATCAGCTTGAAAGTCGAGAACAGACGCTCGACCGTGTTCGAGGTCGGCGGCAGTAGCGCCCTTTACCTGACGTTTGTCCGCGTCGACACACGTCCCATTTCGCCCTCGCACAAGATGGGGACGGCGTACTCGCAGAGCGCTTTCTTCTTCCTTTTGGCGCTCCCTTGGTCTCCATCAGCGCATCTTCCATCGTCGTCGCTGTCACTGGTCGCCTCAAAGCACTTGACCGCGCTTGCTACGGCGGCGACCATGGCGTCACCGTTGCCGATCTTCTCCAGCGCAGACTCGAGAGAGGGGGGGGAGTCTTGGCAGAGGCGCGGAGATGCTCCGCAATGATCGGATAATCTGCCACAACTCTGTCAAATAGGAGACGCACATCAGCGACCGTGGTGCTCTCGTGCTGAAGCGTCTTGCACAGGTGTCAAATTTTGCGATGTCGGCGGGCCAGCAGCGCCACCACTTTTTTTTGTGGCCACACTACTGGGTGCATAGTCGTCGGCAGCCTCGACCTGCCGAATAGCATCACTCATGCGTATGTAGCAGACGACCATATCGTAATTTGACGACCAGCGACTTGCTTTCTGTTTGACAGGTTGAAGGTCCGTGAACTTCGCGAGGGTGGAAGTATTGTTGCAGTGCCTCAACAGTATCATCAGGTTGTTGAGAGCAGAAAGGTCAGCTTCGTAGTCGGCGAGGAAGCCCTTAACCGCCAGATTGAATTTGTGACTGGCGTAGCCAAGTAGAGGAGCGCCAAGGAGCGTAGCAACCTTTTGGTTGACGCTGTAGTTGTCTCCCACCAAGAGCGCCACCATGCCGGTGGTCTTATTGTACAGGTCGAACACCCATCGTAATGTGCGCCTCGGCGGTTTGACTGCCTTCCTCTAGCGGAGAAAGAGAGAGCAGCCGCTCGCGCCGAGTCCCCATCGCCGCGTACCCGTCGTACATTCCGACGTAATGCACTGATCCGTGGGACTAGTTGTTAAACGTTAAACCAAATGTTTGCCCATCTCCTTGACGGCTGCTTCCACGTTCATTGCCGCAGTCTCCATGCACTGCTTAAATGTCTTGGAGGAGATCAGTGATCACCTGAGTATCGACCAAGTTGTCGACCTCGGTTACGGGCATATTGCGCTCGACACACCACATCCCATGAAAACGGTGGTACGACTCCTGCGAAACGAAGCCAAAGCTCTCGAACCCACGGCCTTCATCCGCAGCCGCGTACATCTCCTCATACAGCGGGATGCTTGGTGGTGATGTTCGACATTAAGTTGGAGTAGCCGCTGCAGATCTGCTGCTTCCTTGTTGTGCCGCGCTCATTGAACGCATAGCTGCGTGAGTGGAAGATTTCGTAGAAAAACACGCAGATTTCCTTGCTGTCGATCGTCGTGGGTATTCAAAAGTGAAGCTGCAGTAGCGGAGAGCCTAGCAGAAGCTCAGAAAATGGATGGTTGTTGGGTGTGAAGGGGGGCAACCAGTGAAATTTTCTATTAATAAATTGTATTACATATTACTGGATCAAGGCTGAATTGTACTGGTTTAGCGATAAACCCGTAATATATGATTTAATTGTCATACTGCAATTATTACTGCACGGATATAATTTTTTCCAGGGTCTGCTACGGCGGACGACCCGTTGATCCCAGGGGGCAGCCCTCTCCACCTCACGGAAGTCCTCCAGAGGTTCATCCATCCTGTGCTCATGGTGGTGGTGTGTCACTCGCTGACGACGCCGTTGGTGTCGCAAATGCCGACCTACAACCCGTGTTTGGTGCAGCCCTGGCAGATGTGGCGCTTGTCCTTACTGCGGTTGCTGGGGGGTAGGGTGGTCGTGGCCCTAACTGTATGGCAACGATTTGTCGCAGAGCAGGTATGGGAGGGCTATAATATAGCCCTTCACTGACTCCCAGTCGTTCGCGACTGCTATCGTGGCTGTTGCTGCTGAACGGCTTGCCTGTCTCGGGCTCCGTGGGCGCGTCAGCCGCAATGTCGTCATTTCGGGTCAGCGCTGGGCGCCCTAGGTATTTGGGAGCGGTACCGTCAGCAGCAAACGCTGGTGCTCCACCGTCGGCGAGCATGCTACCTGCCCTTTCGGGTGGGGCAACAGCACTCACAGAGTTTGGGGGTGTCTTGCAGCGGTGGCAAGGCCGTCCGACGCGGCGTCGTTGAGGTCGCTAGAAGCGTGGGAGATCCCCCAGGACGCGAGCCGTGGCGGTTACGAGCGCCCGGCACGACCGACACGGGCAGCCTGCTGATGTCGTGCCAAATCCGCTGGCTTGTTCGAAGCGGAGGGCGGAAGGGGTGAGTACGGTGTGCGCGCGGGCCTTGAGGCCGCGCCAGGGCCGGCGGCAGAGCCGCCATCTTGAGCAACTGCGATGCCAGGGGCGGAGAAGGCGTACGGGCTGAAAGCCCGGGATTTGGTGACGCGGGCGTGGGACGGACCGCGTGGGTATGAGTCATCTGGCGCCGCCGCGAAACGACGCGACACGGAGGCTGAATCGCGGGGCGTAGTTGCAATTTGTATGGTATGCTAGGCAGTGCAAACGTTCATATTTGTTGTCCAGCTGAATAATAAAAATATTTTCGTATTGGAGGTACCCGCAGACTTCGAAATCGGCAACGTTAGCTTATACCCACTAGTACCTACCGTATGCCACAGAATATATCCATAGCACAGGCCCAGCTCGAATTAGAAGCGGAGTTATAATCAAAAGTTGTTGTGTTCGTAAATTTTTGGCCAGGAATATATACAGTACTCCACAGCAATTCGACATTTTTCATAAATACATATACAACTCTATTTTATAAATATTCACAATACATATATGAAATATAACGAAAATGTTTTGCAGATGTGCGGTATTGTTTCTGTGATTCAACAAGGGGGCAACACTACATTAAGGGGCAGCAAAGAAACTGAAGTCTTGGGCACTCAACGGAGTCGCGCTGGACCGACATGGGACAAATTGGCCACCAGCGCGTGCTGCCGCTTGACACCGTCCACGGTGACGCTGAAAATCGTCAGGTCGTCCGCACAGGCCGAGCCACTGGGTGGCCGTCCGCTGACAGCTTCGCACCGGTGTTCGGTAGACTGTAGCGCTTGTAGGAGCGGGCTGATTACTGGCGGGGACAGTACGGGCTCAGCAGGCAGCCCTCGAACACCGCCACGAGCTGCAGCACCGGGTCCGTCGGGCCGTCAACAACATTGCTGACCGTGAAGGCGGCTCCCTGATACTGGCCCCTGCAGACAGCAACCAATCGGATTCTTGGAGTGCAGCATCTGTCACGCGTGGGCTACCTGCAGCGCTCGGTGCATCTCCCCCATCGACTGCAGGCCCAGTCTGCCACCTGATTTTGGTGTGCAGGAGAACTCACTGGGATAAAGCAGAGGCGTACTTGAATGACGTGGCCAAAACGTCATTTATGTCTGCTAGAGTTATTACTCGTGCATAGCTGGCTGCGTGACACACAACGGAAGTTTTTAGCACTTTTTACGCGCTCACAGATATTCAATTTGTGGATTTTCTTATCAAGTTGGTCATGAAGCTTAACATTTCGGTTCGAAAGTTGTTTGACAACCATTGGACGCCTCCCACAATCCCTATAAAAAGTTTTATCGAAAAAATCTAGGACGATTAAACGGGGTATAACAATGTGTGATAGAAAACATTTTTTTTCGTCCCACAAAAAACCAGATCAAAAATAGCGCGAAACGTGTTTTATCGGGTTTTATTAGCACCCTTAATGAGCTACGCATAAAAAAAACTTATATTCAGTTTGGAATGAGACTGTACCCTACCTGGGCAATGTGGATTCAAATTGAAGTTGGGGATCCTCAGGAGTCGTAGGGCGCGAAAATCGCGCGCGAATCCTCCGCTGTTCAATAACATCCTCTCACTTCAAATTCTCGCGCTGGAGCTCAAGCTGATCGTCCGTAGCGATCCATGCTCACGTTGGGTCTACTGTGTACTAATATGCATATGTGGCGCTGTTTGTAGACTTCTCAAAAGACAATCTGTGTCTATTGGATAAAGGTTTGTTGGCATCGCCTCGCTCATTTTCATCTACTAACCCTCTTTTACTGTTCAAATTGACTAGCGATGCGTGAACAACGACATAAAAGGCGCCTCGAGGATGAGGATGGATACTCTGTGTTGACTGCAACGAAGCGGTCGCGTAGCTCCGGCCGTACAACTCCAGGGAACTCTCGTCTCCAGCCCTCGCCCCAATCCCTTCGTCCTGCAGCCGTCAATGTAGAGGCGGGAACTTCGCCGACCAGAGTCCCGATGTTTAGCCCGGTTGGTAGATCCTCGCGAATCATCCATCGCGTAAACCCAGGCGAACTGGCCACATACTCACCAGCTACCGTGGTTACGGACGATTGAGAACTCGGAGTCGGACCGCGTAAATGAGGAGGCGTGGATATCTGTGCCAATGCCTCCGGTGTGTAGCCTTCGTCTTCGAAGCATTCAGCGTACCAAGGTGGAATATCCCGGCTGCCGATGTAGCGGAACGATGAGGGCCGATTCGGAGCGCATTGACTCGGATGTCACGACCCGTGCAGGCGTCGGCCGAGTCGATCCCACCGTTACTGTGGATTGACTGGAAGATGCCGTACCTCATCCTGGCGTAGTTCCAGAACGAAATCGGCCAACGATGCAATCTCGATCGTGGCCGCCTCAGATACAAGAGGATGCGCGAACGTGCGCCCCGACCGTAAAGCAGGGAACGACCCGCGCGTCGAGGCTGTCTTGGCGGTGGTCAGGGCTGGCCTGGCTGAAGGTGAGCACGTACTGGGTAGGAACCGTTGGCATGATTGTGGAAGCCGACCTCTTTTTACCTTGCAGGATCGCACCTGTCTGTCGCAGTTATTACTATTCGCCTCCACGTTTTCTTGGTCCGATGCCTGACCCCCCCCCTCTCCCCCCCACAGATTCCCCATCCGCCGCTTCAGACACACCTTTGTCCACATCTTTTTCTTGCCCTGCTACCTCCTTCAAAGCGCCCACTGAATTCCCATCACTTTCTTTGCTGAAACTTTCTTCTTTGTCACCAACAGCATGAAGGTCAAACTGGCCACGAATCTCATCAGTACGCAGGCGTCCCTGTGATCTCCCGGCGCGGATGCGAGCATCCGTCACACCGGCAAGCCGACTCCTCTTTGGGTGCCAATCCAACATCTGCGCTTGATCATTGCCGTCTTGAGTGTGCGCCATGATGCGGTCTTTCGAGGGCGCTCCAGTTTCCTCAGTCGATGCTGCCGGCCGTCGACCACGTGTCACGCTCCACCCTCCAACTGAGGGGTTGTGAGCAAAAATAAAAATGACGGTAAGTAAACTGGTTTTAGTTACAACCGTAAATTACCTGGGTTCAAACCTGGATATTCCCTGTTTTAAAATACTTGGACGCGAAGCATGCTCTATGATAAACATTTCAGGCCCGTTTGACCGCATCATTACAATTATTAGGATTCCTACAAATTCATCAACAAACGGTAGCCTAGCCAGAGAGATAGTACTCTAGATGTTCACATCGGCGATGGTTATATTGCTGGAGCGGGATGAGACTACCCGAGCGCTGTCTTGACAAACGGTGGAACCAATTACTCACAACTTTTGTTTTAGAGCCACGGTGTCAAGCCGATGTACCATGTCTCTGCTGTACGAGGTTTGGTCGTCAGTGGACATATTTCATGGGTGGACGCCGTTGGGTGCAACAGTACACAATACTTATGTACTGTTGCACATCCAGCGACGTGCTCTCATTATTGTGCGGTTTCATGTGTTGTATTAAAACATGGGGTCCATTTCCCCCATCATGCAATGATTAGCCACCTCCACTGTTGATCCAGGCCTTAAGTAGCGGGGTACAAAAATACTTCAAGTCCGAAGATTGTAGACGCGTGGTGCATGGGCTAGAGCTCGTGTGACGTCACACAACCGCGCAAACCGTATGGGAGTTACAGATGCAGAGAAGACGATGTTAGCTCACGCACTTAGAATCATTTCGCCTGGAAAACGGACGACGCAACGCTTTTATTCTCTGAGGCCCGCAATGCTATTTGCGTTCAGACAACGATTTCATGCTGAGAGGGCACGCTAACAATCGGTGATAGGGACGCCATCACCGCCCCACTCGCTGCGTTTTGGTTTCGCCTTGCACAACGTGTGGTGGTGAGTTGACGATAACGAGTCTCGGCTTGTCGAAGGTGTTTACAGCTGGCGCATCCCAAGAAAGCAAGCCGGTCGCTGTTCGAGACTATGCCACTGTACCCAACCCGGAGCGAGTTATACCGCGTGATATGGCCAGCTCGGTAGACACCGATGTAACGTGGCCAAACCGGCGGGCAACTTCACAGATCGCGAGTGATCTGCCGGCGGGCGTGGTGGATTACCGCATGGGGGATCCGTCGAGTCCAAGTGCACCATTGGCCCCACGTTCGATCGTAGAGTCGGCGGGAGCTCATAGCAAGTGATGCGGCTTCAACAGCGACGGAAATTGTGTGTTGATCGTGTAGAACGTGATCGGCACGGGCACCTGCGTCCGTCCCACGACAGCCTACTGAATAGTAAAATTAATAAATACTGAATGGGAGTTAGAACTATGTCACGGCTTCGGTCTACAGTCAGCTCGTTCTGCGTTTCCGAGATATGCCGCGCTAGACAGTAAGATGCAGGGTTTCTTGGACGAAGTTGAAACATCTGTTGACCTCCTTCCTTCTGGGTTCTGTGCGGAGAGTCTGTTCGTCCGCGCTGCAGCTGTATTTTGTCTGTCCAGTAGCATCCGGCGAATTTACAAGATTTTTTGTAGTCCACTCAAAATGTTACGTGCTTTTCATTGGGTAAAAATAAATCTTCTCTAAATGGCTCGCTGGAGGCAGTACTTCGTGGCACTCCAGCTAACGACACTGTGTTCACTTCACTTTAGTGCAGCCCACAAACAAGATGAGTCGAACGCGAGGTAGCTGTGATATTACTCCGCAGAAAGGCGTGGTCATTGTCATGTAACTAGCCAGCCTCAGCGAGAACGGCCGGCATCCTCGTCCAAGATCAGTCGAATTTCCGTCGACAGCATTAGGAGCCTGTGACGGAATCCAAACGCAGTGACGTCAACCCAGCAGCCGTAATCTCTGCTTGAGCGGCGTTTCACGGTCGTCGAGCTGGGCAAAACATCGCCGCAGCCCCGTTTTGCAAGCAGCAGGCCATCCGAGCTCTTGCCGAGGCCACTCAGATCCCACGATCTACGCTGCACCACTATCGGAAGTCGTTTCGACGTGCAATACCGGCGCTCACACTGACTACAAGTACATGAGGCTGGCATTTGCGTTAAACCACGTCCAGTTCCCTAAATTTGGTAAAAAAGTGGTTTCGACTGTATGAATGAATGCAATTGTTTATATATTGGTATTTTGTGTTTTCGTTCTACAGGTATGCCCTAGTTTCGGTTGAAGGCATGTATGAAGTTGTTCACGTAGACGAAAAGTGGTTCAACATGTACAAGGCTTCAAATCGATCTTATTTAGCGTCCAACGAAAGCTTGCCACGCTGTTCATGCGTTAATAAAAGGTATATAGGTAAATTAATGGTTTTAACTACTCTTGCATGCCCGAACTACGACTTCGTCTCCCACGGTTTTTCAATGGTAAAATGATATTTGTCCAAACACCGAGCAAACTGTGGCGCAACCAGCCGGCCGGTATCCCTATTGCCACGAGTATTAGCATGAATTGATGGGTGCATGTTAACATACTCCAGTACAAGATATTTCCTGCCATTTGCAGCCCATGGCTAGGTAATTTAAACTTCAACTTCAAATGGGTTATTGATTTCAATCTACTTGTGGTAGTTTCTCGCCTAGCGGCTCGCTTTATGGCCGGGGCGCCATATGCATGTTAGCTTGCGTGGTGCAAGTTGAGTGTTCGCAAGTTGCGACTATACTGTTGGTTTGAAGGACGCATCAAACGTATCAAAAAAAAAAAAATTGTTTTTTCTTGGATGCAAACCACAGTTGGTTGGTTTCTCGCCTCAAGCTCGCAAGCGTTTTGAGGATGTAATTCGACTTGAGCAAGCGGTGTACGGAGATTTGCTGACCGAAGAACTGGAGTGCGAAGACTCGCATCTTCTGTTTGCAGACAAAGTCAGCGCCTTTTTCGAGTTAACTTAACTCCCGCGAATTGAAGGATGTAGTTTTTCGAATTTCAAGCCACGTTGGTGGCCGTATTAAACGGCATATTACTCTCTAGAACCACTAGCTACTGCTTGTTGGTGTTACATTTCGGCTGTCTTGACTGCACTTTCTTGTGGCGCTACATGCGGCTGTCCCCATAGCATGCGTTACACGGATAAATTAATTTTGTTGCGCGCATCAAAAATAAAAGCCATTTTCGTGCGTGCATCAAACCGATAGTTCAGCGCCGCAAGTTGAAATACTTTAATTGAGTAAGCGCGCATTGCTTGACCATTCTGAACGCGCCAAGGCCTCTCACTTGAGTTGTATTCGAGCGTACGCGATAATGTTTGACATTTCAACGGTTTTGCATTTACTATCTTACACAATTTAGTGCGATTCGGATCACTTGACCTCCATTCTACCAGATTTTTAGCAGGTACTAGAATATGCTAACCTGAGGAAAGAGGTATATACTACCTTTCACATGTTGCACGTGACGCTTTGGCTGTTTGTTTATATAGTGTACTTCTAGCACTTCAAGGTTGAAGTCGAGTAATTGAGCCTAGATCACCGAACTTCCATCTCGCCAACCTTGTCGCAGGTACAATCTCTCACAGGTTCGGGTTGGAATGTGTCCTATGTGCACAAAGTCCGTGATAGGTCTACTCAAACGTATTACACCACGAGCGAGGATAGGATGTACGTTCGGGCTTTCGCACAAACCCTCGCTGCCCTCACAATGAAGGGTACGGGCCGGTCAATGCTTTAATCGGAGCTGCCGAGGTCAAACGTCGGCGTAAAAAATGTATGAAGGCTCTTCCGCACTTCCAATACAAATATACAACGTGTAATCGCTATAACAATCGGCCAAATATCACTCCTTTCCATCTCTATTATTTGCCTTACCAGGACGAGCTCTCGGTCAGTGTACCTGAAGCTCGTCTATAGGCATCCACTCAGCCGAGTGTATCTAGTTGCTAAGGCCAGCTAGCTAGGCTTACCTTGGCTTGACTTGATCCTTGTTAGGTTGGGGGGAAATTCTGCTCTGTTATTTGTGTCCCTGAGGCCTTCTTAGCTCTTCATCGAATTCGTTCCTACCATGCGCCTAGTGTGGTTGTCACAGAGACCAAACTGACCTATACCTGACTATTAGTCCTCGGCCAGTAGTATATTTGGTCCAGCCGAGGAATCTTCGTCACTAAATTAGTCCTAGTCACTCCGGCGCGGTAAACGTGAGCGTCAATCTCGCCAGCCAATCAGGACCACCGTCAACTTTCTCCTCTCGGTACGATGCCGTTGCCTCTGTGGTAGGCTCGGCTAGCTCGGCCACACCTCAACATCACATTACTGCGGCTTCATTGCATTAACCCTTCAACCCCCGACGAAAAAGTGAGGGGTATATTTTGATCAATATGTTGGACCCAACAACATAATTAGACTTGACGTTTGTATGTGTCACCTTTAAGTGCGATTTTGTTGGCGGGAGGGATAGGTTAAGGGATGCGTGATAATACGTAGAACATCGAAACATATCCAACATATCCCTATATACAGAGCCTTCCAGGATCAGTGCATGATGGAGGGGTCAACAGATTTACTGTCCTTTTTATCAAAATGGTTAGTTTTTGGCAACTATACAGATGTCATATGTAAAAGGACCCAATAAATACAAACGCTTAAGTGTATCTTCTAGATTAAAGAAATACGAAACACACAAAGACGGTTCCTATAGAACACTGATCACCATCTCCTCGGTATGTGTTACCGCCACTCGCTTTATTCTCTCTTGTATGTATTTTCCATTCATTTTGCACACGCGTCGACTTGGAAATGCACGTCTTCTTGTGAAAGGTTTCGCTGCTCTTACTGCAATAGAACCCACTGCTGCAATATATTCTGTCAGCGCTTTCTCACGGAAGGGTATCTTGATTATTGTTATCAGCGGTACACACATTAACCGCTGAATCAGGTGTATCTGAGTGCCATTGTTTTGAGCAAAAATAAATGTACACCCTATTAAATCGCTCAGGCAATGCGATAAACAATCCTAAGTTGTCTCAATTTTACGTGTAGTATGAAAAGTACGAAAAAGCAGCAGACCATGTCATTTGAGCCGTCGCGATTGGCTTCGACTTACAATCCGCACAACTATGTATGCAGGAGTACGCTTATAAAGGATACATTTCTTGTTGCCCGTGGATGTAATGGAAAGGCGCGGGTGACTTGAGCCAGTCAAATGGATGAACATCCCATTCTCCATCTTCATAACCGTTTTTGTCTCGCTAAGAGCCCTACACCTGTGTATCGTCTCGTATTTTTACTATATTTTCACTAACGAATGACTTGAATAGAGTATACAACAAAATGCAATACAAACTCCAAGTCAAAAATCGTATATGTTGGAGCTCCAACATGCGTAGACACACTACAATTAGGGTTAACCAAACGATACACCCGTTATGTTGGTGGGTCCAACACATGGTGAGCTTGAAGGGTTAAGCAACTTTTCCAACACGTGAAAGCTTAAAATCGTACACACCCTCGTATTCAATAATGCATTCCATAACGCTTTGCAACGTTTGGAAACCTTTATCCGATTTAGTATGCTTTATCTCCTTAAATGCTTTTTGCACTGCTGCTATCAAATTATCCACGTCATTGGTCGGTTCTTGTACTGCAGCGATTGTATGTCATACATACTCTCCAAGGCGCTTGGCTTGGATTTTTTCAAATGTCATTGAAAAAATCCAAGCCAAGCGCCTTGGAGACGGGGAGCTATGCGGTAATCATTCCATTTGAAAATTCCAACCGCATTTCAACTACATCGCCCTGGCTTCGTCGACATGTGGGCCGGCATTGTCTTGCTGCTCACGAATGGGAATACTCTTTCATCATGCATGCACTAACACATCGCTGTCAGTTATCATGACTGTGGT
>AUWJ02007940.1:0-26506 GCA_000468175.2 Phytophthora cryptogea
TGGGTTAAAACTTTCGTCATCATTTCGAAGAACGTCACTTTCAAGCACAGGAAGTCCACAACGAAGACAATTGCGCGGAATAAGCTGAAGCTTTGCACGGTAGCTGCGCATACCAGCATAGAAATACGCAGTAATTACCGTCAGCGCAAGCACAACGAGAGTCACAGTCACACTAATTCAAAAACATTCAGACGAGGACAGGCAGAAATGAGTTGATCGACGAAAGAGGAGTAAGATACAACGAACAAATACTTACGTGAAGTCGAAGTAAAAGTTTTTCGTGACCACACAATCGATGCCAGCGATAGCAACCAAGTCCTAATCACAATACTTGACGTTAGCTATGTGAGAACTCCGCATACTGGATCAAAACGTACCAGATTGAATTTTTGCGAAACATTCATGATGTTTTGAATGTCAGACGACCACTTCACGACGAAGGAGCTCTGGAAGTTGCCAAAAATTTGGAAAAAGCCGATGAAAATCTTGAACTTGCTAGGACTAACGGGGAATGTCCTAGTTGGAGGACTGACATCCACGCCGAACAACATTTTGGCGTTCCGAGTTTGGTACTTCTTGAAAATGGCCTTAAATTTCGCCTTGAGTTGATCCATCCGTCCTGCGACCACCATTGATTGTCTCCGGTATTTCATACTCGCACGCAATGCAACACTCTCGCCTCTCTTAGACTTTGGAGGCTTGAGTCGCCGATCAGCCTCGGCCTTCGCTAGTAAACCAATTTCTGTGAGGTCTCGAAGATAGACTCGGACTCCATATATTCCGCCAACAAAGGCCAGAAGCAATAGCACTGGTATTACGAAATTCTGCCAGCGAATTGAAGCCCGGACTTCGGCGTTTGCTTCAGCACATGCTATTACAAAGCAACATTTCAGCGTTATGAAAAAGAAATCACAACTGCTCAATCTAGTTTAATACTCACGCAGGCACGAGTTGTCGGTGGCTCGCTTGTATCCAGTGGCACATACTGAGCAAATTGCGAGATCGTATCCGGTAGCACACGACAAATTGCTCACGGTCGAAGCAGTTTCCGCAGCTAGATTAAGCGTCTGGATCGAAATGTCGGCCTGACACGCTCCCTCGACCTGCACACCATTACCGTTATCAAAATTGGGTTAGTTCATCCAGCGACACCAAAACATAAAGCTCTGACAACATTGCATTACATCGCAAGTGTAAAAAGATTTTCCTGAAAGACATGAAAAAAGTCTTTCAGAATCCCAGTACACGTTGAAGTCATTGTAGTTTGCACACTCGTAGATCACATCCGAAATATTTTTCGTCGGGTTCTTCATAGCCAGCTTCTGGCAAGGGTCCTCATCCTTCCATTGGGAAGGTTCGAGACACCGAGAGTCTTTTTTTGAAGCCGGAGCAGCAAATAAATAATATCCTTCTTGAGTGCGTGGCGATACGGCGCCCAGTTCCCTGGCAGTTGTCTCCGTGGCACGTCGAACGTTCATATTACACTTGGCCCCGGTTGGACAGTCAAAGCATTTTATACCGTCCAAACTTCAAGACAATATGCACACACAAACCATAGTTAACATACATCGCATGAGCTGTTCAGGGCTTCACACAATATTTACCTGTACGTATTTCTTGGGCAACGCTCGCAAACTCTACGTTCACAGACACAGAAACGAATATTAGTAACTTGAGATTTGGCTGATTTTAGGTATTAGTTTTACCTTTGGTTGACAGAGAATCCAGGTTGACATGGCTGTAAGGCTACGTCCAAGTAGAAAGAGCGAGCTTCTGATCCATGCAGCTCACACGAAACGCATGCGGTGTAAATACCCGCCTCAGGAGTCCTGTTAGCTGCTGTAAAAGATGATTCTCGGTAGGAAATGACTCCAGTTGCAGCACGAACAGGAGTGCGAGGCTCAAACAGCAAACGCTCTGTCTGTTCACTGCATAAACCATCGCTCACGACGCACTCGGTTTGATTGTCCAGTACTTCAATTTGCCCATACAAATCGACAGCTTTAAGTCGTGGCCATACTTGCATTGTGGCTTCCAGGGTGTCATTCCGTGTGTCAATTTCCTCAATCGATTCCTCATCCGGAGGTTCAAGCATTTGTACCCCACTTGTTATGTTCGCAGGCCACCAAAGCACTTGAACATTTCGTGTATTTGTGGCAATATCGTACACTGCATTTGCTTCCATGCTGCAAGACGTGCATGGGTATTCCACCTTGAGATCCGCGTCAAATGTCTCCCAAAAGATGCAACCTCCACTTGGTGCACTATTTCTTTTGCACGCAATTGCCGTGGTCGTACTGTTTCTAATCGATTCATAGTAAATTGCACCCCCACGAAAAAATGCTGCGTTGGAGATAAACCGGGAGTCTGAGATACCTATGGTAGCCTTGCTACCAGCATAGAGAGCTCCCCCAGAAACAGCACTATTGCTGGTCAAATTCCCTAATTTCAACGTAAGTTTTGCTTGATCAAAAACACATAAGGCCCCGCCTTCTTCTGTAGCCTCGTTATCTTGGAATGTTGCTGATAGTAGTGAGACAGTAGAGCTCCCAGAGGCTGCTATGGCCCCTCCAACATTTGCCGTGTTCTGCTCAAAAGAAGTTCCTTGAGCGATGGTGGCTTTTGCATTTACGTTTGTTGCGATGGCTCCACCACTTTGATCGGCAGTGTTGCCCATAAAATGCGAATCCGTGATAGTTGCTGTGCCACTGCGGTCGACATGAACCGCTCCTCCAACCAACGCGGTGTTGTTTACAAAACTACTGCTGGTGATCTTAACAATGCCATCAACAGCAGCAATCGCACCCCCTCCATCATTTTTCCCGCTGGAGGTAACCCCACCATTTTTCACGAACTGGGTCTTGTAACTTGATAATAGAGCCCCTCGCCCAACAAACACGCCACATCCTTCACCGTGTGCAATATTTCCTTCCACTAATGAATCATTCAGGGTAACCGCGTTTTTCTCTCCAGTGTCCACGAAAATGCCTCCACCTGAATCATCAGCAAAGTTGAATGATATGTTGGAGCTCTCAGCATACACTTTGGATGAAGTTTCAACAAAAATTCCTCCCCCCGAAGTTTTGGACTCTACAAAAAAAAAAAAACGAAATAAAAAGTTAGCATACCCGTACATGGAAGTACTGTAAACTACAAATGACTTACCACTTAGAATCACCTGGACGTTGATGAGCATAGCGACAGCATTGTTTGAGACAAACAAACTGCCTCCTAGCTCATTAGCACTGTTGTAGCTGATCTCAGACTCCTCGCTGTAAAAGAAGGCATTGCTATTGATGTAGATCCCTCCTCCAGCGTCAGCTAGCCCGTGTGTTGCGTACGATGACAAGAGCTCAAAGACTGAGTTCTTGTCCGAGAGATAAATGAGCCCACCTCGCTGGACAGCCACTTCATACTTGGCCCTCCCTTCCACATACTCGAAGCCCACAAGACGGCGGAAAAGATCTTGCCACGTCTCAGTGAAAAATGTTTTCGAGTCACGGGTGATGTAGGCTATGAGAAGACTTATCTCAGAGCCAGTCACCCCAGTAATTCCACTACCAATTGCTGCGTCATTTGATAAGAACAACCAATTGTCAGCCATAATGCTGGCTTGTATCTCGGCATAAAGTCCACCTCCGCTACCCGTTGCCAGATTCACAACACGGTTTTCAACTACCAACAGCATTGTACTATATAGGTACACCTCACGAAGTAGAATCGCTCCACCAGAGTTAGCTGCTGAGTTGTTATAGAATACGCAACTGATGAGATCGATTTCCGGTGAATAGGCCTGCAAGCTTTCGGCAAACAGTCCACCACCACAGTCCCATGCTAGATTTCCCACAACAGATACGTTTTCAATTATGGTTATGTTCCCACCGTCGATTGCGATACCACCACCTTGAACGGCGGAGTTGTTTGCGACTAAAGAGTCGGAAATCGTTGCATTACCAGTGCCACATACAAGCACGCCCGCGCCTCGCCCAACAGATAAATTTCCATCCAAGATTTGCGTTCCCGATAAAAGACACTTGTATGTGCAATTGAGAACCACGTTTGCTCCATTCCCACCCTTAGGGCTGATGATATTCGCACGGATACGAGAGACTTTAGTCGCAGTGTCATTCCACGAGAGGGCAGTTGACGGCAATAAGTCGCTCTTGATGTAAACCCCACCAGCAACAGGAGCCACATTGCTGACAAAATCCACATTTGAGTGATACAATTCAGCATCACGAACCATCAACGCACCCCCTGATTCTACGGCCTGGTTGTTCGTCACCCAGGAATCTCGTAGTACACAGCTTGTATTAGAGTCGAGAAATATTCCTCCACCCGATTTCAAGGCAGTTGAGCTGGAGATATCGGCATTTAGTATTTCACATCCTTTGGCACTAAGAGCTGCAATTCCACCTCCAAATGGTGCATTTCCACCGGTTATCTTCACATCACCAACGATTGCTTTATCTCCGTCAATGAAAATACCCCCACCGCACTCGGTTGCAAAGCTTTGGGAAACAATAGCTACGTTTGGACTGCTATCAGTGCGTTGGGACTGGTAGAAGGAAGATGCATTAACATATATACCTCCACCTCGACGAGATGAACATTTTTGAATTGTCAACGCATAATGCTTCACCTCAGCACTTGAAATCGATATCCCTCCACCAACGCCAGACGGGGAAACACACGATTTAATCGAAGTAGATTTCAACGATAAAGTGCCTGTTTCCACTGATACACCACCTCCTCTCTTTACTGCCGTGTTTGAAGTAATTAAAGCTCCATCCAGCAGTGTAGAGCCTGAAGTAGCAACCCCGCCTCCTTGATTCCCAACATTTTCACTAATTGAAAGGTTACCTGAAATGGTTGCGTCGGTAGCGAACACCCCGCCACCAATGATTGCAGTATTTTCCGTCACATCCGTGCTAATTAGTGAGATCGTCGACGAGTTCACGTACACCCCGCCACCACTTACTGTTGCGTTGTTCTTATAGATATGAACCGAAGTAATCGTCACTGATGACGCGTTGTGTGCAGCTATCCCTCCTCCTTGGGGTGCTGTGCAGCTCAGCACATCGAACAACTGAAAAGAACTTTGTGTTCCACAGAGAAAAACACCTCCACCTTCAACCTGTGCGTGGTTGTCACGAATCACCGATAATGGGCCAGTCTTAACGCCTACGACAACGCTGGAATCGATATACACTGCAGCTGCAGTTTTTGCTGTGTTTTCAGTGATCAAAACACCCGGCATTGTAAGCTGACTTTCATTCGTGACATAAGCTCCACCTCCAATAGGAGCACTGCACCCCTTGAATACGGCATTGGTCAACATTGCAGACGCTCGCGAAAATGTAGCACAGCCACCAGAGAGTGTGGCATTGGAAGCGAGAATTGTGAGATCATTGATGGTTGGATGAGCCCAATCATCGACAAATAACCCTCCTCCAGAACCTATACAAAAAAACGATTAGGCAAGTTATCGTTATTATCCAGCATCCCCGCCATATACTTCAATGTCAGCTTACCTGCCGTGCACTCGGAGATTTTTGATCCCAATAAATTATCGAATGTGCCATTGGCCACCACGTAAACGCCTCCACCATTGCGCTTCGCACGATTTAAACGGATTGAAGACGATTTCAAAACCAAACCTGCGCTATTTTGTAGCGCGACACCTCCTCCATCATCATCTGCTGTGTTGCTAGCGATATCCACATTCTCGAGTATCGCTTTCCCACTAATAACTGTAATTCCAGCACCAACTGGAGCGGTATTTTGGAAAATGGTTAGCGTCTGAGCATTTAATTCCCCAGAAGAACATATACCACCTCCATTGTTTGTTGCCGTATTTCCCGAAATTTTGCTTACGGAGTCGCCACTTACAGTAGCGTCATTTTGAGTAAAAATTCCCCCTCCTTGCGCTGACGTTGAAAATTGGATAGTAGTATGGTCAAGAACGAGGGTTGCGCTGTCTAGAAACACAGCCCCTCCTTTCAGAACAGCGGAGCTATTTCGAATCTCCGTAGCAATGAGGGTAATATTTGAGCCGTAACCATATATTGCACCCCCTGACTGCTGCGAAACTCCATTAGTGATGTAAGTGTCCTCGATTTGAACTTTTGCACCGGTAGCACTAATTGCTCCACCATTTTCGTTAGTAGTTGTGTTTTCTAGTGTGAAACTAACCAAACGAACCGTGACCCCATCGAAAAGTAGACCACGAAGTAAGGATTTACAATCGATAACGGTGGCTGCAGCACCCCTTAGCCCACGAATCAGGATATTGGTGATCTCCACTGTTACACCACAATTGCCAGATCCACTGTAGATACCTGGATAAACCAGAATTGTCTGGCCGGTGTTCACCAGCTCCAGTGCTCGCCGCAGAGATTTTACAGCCTTAGGATCGGTACCGCTTTGGGAAGTATCCATACGCTGACCAGTTCCTTGGGTATCATCTCCATTCACACTTACTACAATCACATCATTTTGAGACTGAAGACAAACTGGGTCACATGTCGAAGGCGTACACGTCGTGGGGTCATCAGGGCAAATGACAGCGTTGCTGCAGCTCTCACCCACAAAACCGCTAAAGCACGAGCAGGACCCTTGTCGACAAGCACCATTCAGTGAGCATGGCCCACTCACTGAAACTGGGCATGGCACTGTTATAGCTTGCACTGCATCCGAAGCATCCACCGATTCATAATGCAACGCCATTCCTTCGTACGTTATGCTCCCGTCGGATGCAAACGAAATTGTGACGCTGTCGATATTAGCTGCTGTTGCGATAACAAAATCACCCTCGCGTTGACATCCACCTTTCCATAGCAGGGTAGTGACGCCGTTCGTTTGTACACTGATGGTTAAGCTGTCGTGGCTGCATTCCAGATCAAACATGGTAATCTAGTCAAGGTAACGATTGAAGTTTTGATGTCCGTACAGTTAGTGAGGTATCTTGGTTGAGATCGAAGAAATATACACATTGTTTACTTACATTTATCAAGAGGCCAGCTTGGTCCTGTGGCGTGATTTTCCACGTTTCATGATCTGAATTGCGGTAGTCGTGCCAGTGTATGTGGCCTTTGGTACCAAAGCAATCGAAACCTGTCGAGATAGGAGCTGTTGCAACAAATTGGGTCGTTTCACTGAAATCGCTGAACGTACCATCCAGTCTCTTCACTCGAAGTTTGTAGGTATACGTAGAACCAACTTGGATGGTATCCTCGAAAGTTATGTCTTCTCCATTGTCTTTGAGTAATACATCGTTCCGATAAAGAATGTAGCTGCTTGCATCGTCCTCAGCCTCCCAAAATATGTTCGCCACAGTTCGCGAATCTACAAAAGCAAACACGCGGTTAATAATTCCGGACGTTGGCGTTCGGACATAATAGGGCGGACTTACGGCAGCCAACGGCAGGTGGTCGAGGTTGGTTGGGAGATTGCGGAGTCTTAAAGTAAATACTCTTGCTTGCCTTTCCTTGCAAACCATCTCCAATAACTCGCTGTCCAATGAAAGCAAAACGGATGAGTACTTCTGTTTATTATCTATCGACACAACAGATAAACTTACCACGGCAGTAACATAGTTTGTGCTTGGCGTTAACCCTGCAATAGTGATATTCTGCTGCGTCAAAGGAACTTTACCCGAGATCATCGAATTGGCTGATACATCGACCACTTCCACCCAGTAAGTATCGACATTCGCCCCACCAAAATCGATGCAAGCGTCCCATTCGACAACCACAAACAGATTGGACACACTCGCAATACGGGGACTCTGCGGTTCTTGGGGGTTTGATATTTTTCCAGTTGTGAATGTGACCATTGTACTGGGTAAAGACTCTCCGATAGGGTTGTAGGCAACCAAAGTTACTTGGTAGTCTGTTACGGACATCAAATCGCCAATGGTGCACGATAGAATCATTCCTTTGCAGCTTCCAACTTCCTTACCCGATCTTTTCATACTCAGTCGATACGACAAAATCGGGGCACCTCCAGTGTCGACAGGGTCTACCCATACAAGTGTTAGAGCTCCACCAGTTGCAATTGCTACTGTCGGCGGCTCCGGTGCGCCTGGGACCGAAACGACAGACGTTGTGCCATCCGTACCATTGGTTATATCACTTCCCCCCATGCCGTTTCTTACCTGTACAGTGAATGTGTAGGTCACCGAGGGGAATAAGCCTCCAGCAAGAATGTAAATGCTAGAGCCATCGTCTGTCCCGAGTTGCCTGGATATCAAACGACGCGAAGGCGATGGTGTTTCAGGTACATTATTCAAGCGTAAAACTGAGTCTGCAGATAACTTCACACCATTCGCGTACACAACACACGACAATTCCCCAATCTTGACACCTCCTGTATCATCCGGTACACGTACTTTCAAAGTCGCTGAACCTCCAGACGATTTGAGAACAATCGGTTCTCCGGGTATCGAAGGAAGTGTGGCAGCCACAGTTGAGAAGCTCCCCACTTCAGGATCTGACCCTGTTCCTAAACTATTTGCCGCATAAACTTTGAACTCATACTTTCGCTCCGCAAGTAGTCCTCCGAAAGAAATCTCAGGTGTCTCCACATCTTTTTCCAAATCCACTTCACCGCTTTTATCTTTTGCCTGCACTGTGTAGTGAGTGATTGGACTACCTCCGTCATCACCAGGACTTTTCCAAATAAGGTGAATCATACCCCCAGTTACATTTGTTGCATTCAAACCGCTAGGTGGGCCAGGGGCAGACACAAGAGTTGTTCGGAGTGGGTAGACCGCTGAAAAATTGGAGTACCCCACCTCGTTCATGCATGTAGCCTTGAACAAATACTCAGTCACCTTCTCCAATTTGGTCTGCCAGTACGCATTGTTCGTACTATTGTAAACTAGCGTCCAGACTGGTATTGATCTGCTTGGACTCATGTACACTTGATAATATAGATCACCGTCACTGCCCTTGTCATTCGGAGGTTTAAGCTCCACACGAATTCCACCTCCAGTCGCGCCAGAAGCTCGGATCTGTTGAACCAAGTTTGGTAGAGAGGCAACATCCGTCTCAAAACTAGACTTGTTGGGAGTGTCGTCGTCATTACTAGGGCATGCTGACGCATCGTTCAACGGCATATAGTAAAAGTTGTATGGTGTTTCAGGAGTTAAACCACCGATTTCAACCGTGACGTCAAGAGCAAAGTCACCTTGTGGTGAGTAGAGATACAGAGTTCCATCAACCTGTAAGAAGTGACGACTGTTAGCCACGTTCCACCCCTCCCATACACTGTTCTAGTGCGTTACCTCTTCGTCGTCAATGTAAAATTCGTAACCTGAGATAGGAACTCCACCTATATACCATTACAAGATCGGTTATTTAAACATCGTACCACGATTTTCACCAATACATTTACTTACCAGTATCATTGGGCCAGGAGATTCGAATATTCAACGCTCCTCCTGTTGAAAAATCCAATGTTGATTCTGGTGGAACCCCGGGCCTCGTTGGCGCCAGCGTAGTGAAGTTGGCGATTTCACCAAAAGTACCGCGCATAAAGATATCCTCCACATCAAAATTTACCAGGTCCGTAACAGCTACGGATCCATCGTCTGTGCCTAGAGACGACAAATAGACTATGGTGTTGCTTGATTGAGATTGCGTTCTGTCAACC
The DNA here is from genome assembly GCA_000468175.2 of Phytophthora cryptogea. Classification (NCBI taxonomy): domain Eukaryota; phylum Oomycota; class Peronosporomycetes; order Peronosporales; family Peronosporaceae; genus Phytophthora; species Phytophthora cryptogea. The sequence goes on from AUWJ02007940.1 coordinate 9,658, forward strand.
TCGAAAATATATCCCTGCATCCATCCAGAGATTTTCAAATGCTTAGCACGAAAACAACATCAAGAAAACATATCAACACTTACTCCAAAGTCGAAGCACCCACTCTTCACCAGACTAGCTGAAACATTTGCTGATAGAGAAATACTCGATTCTGAAAGCGAAATGTTTCCCGTAGCAAGCTTACTCGTATCGTCTTTGAGGATCGAGACCCCAACCATGTCATAGATAGTATCGGCAGCCAAACGAAAAACTGTGATCTTTAACCCTTGTGCGTCGCAGTATGCCTGGCGAAATCGTTTGCTGGAGCCTCGCTCGCGGTAATATATCGTGTACGATATGTCTTCGTAGCCACCTGCGCAACGTTTGTTTGTTCAGCAATACACTATTAAATGGCGGTGAAACGAAATTAGGTGTACCTGTGTCCACTGGAGGCTTCAAAACTAAGCCTATAGCCCCGCCAGTTTGCGACGAAGGAAGGCTGGGGAACCGAGGTGGCCCTGGGCGTGATAATGGCCCGCTTTTAAGATCGAATGACTTGGATACATCTCCTGGACCGATAGAGTTAATAACCTGCCAACACACAGCGAATGTCAGCAACCTTCTCGATTTGAACCATCAATAATGGAGGAAAATACTCCACAAACCTTGGCTTGAATAGAATACATTGTATTTGCGCTGGGAACACTGACACGTATCAAAGATGAAGATATCCCAGTTCCGTCGTAGGCAAGCTAGAAAATCAATCATTATCAGTGAGAGCTAATATATCTTCTGGCATTAGTAGAATTGTGTGCAAACCTTAGTAACCCCATCTTGGTCAACAAAGAACAACAAGTAACCTGTAATAGGGGTACCTCCAGTATCAATGGGGGCGGTCACATTAACTGTGAGTAGTCCACCTGTTCCATTGACAAGCCCAATATTTGGACTTGTTCCTGGCACTGTAAGCTCCGTAGTCTGAAAAGTAGCGTTGGGGCTACTTGATCCACGGCCGATCGCATTCATGGCCGAAATTCGAAACGTGTAGTTGGTCAGGGCATTTAACCCTCCGAACGGTAGTAAAGTCGCATTAGTCTGAGTGATCAACCATTTAGTAATGGTGGCAGAACGAATAGAGACATTGTAGCCCGTGGCCCAGAGGTCTTGACCGCCAATGTTGACTGGAGCTTCCCACTTCAGTACAAGCATTCCTCCTGTGGCTTTATCAAGCGTAGGTGCTTGCATTCTCCCTGGGACAGAGCGATCTCCGTCATCAGCTACTACAATGCGAATTACGCTATTCGTTCCAATCTGAGCAGCCCCTGATGTTACTTCCAGAGAGAGATAGAAGTACAGATACGGAAAATCGTAAGCCTCATTGTCTTTGATCACAATACTTGCCGTTTCGGAAACCTGGTTGTCTGTAAAGTTGACCGAGGCGGTAGGTAATCGAAATCCAATTTCAGGTTGCGTTGTGCTAGGTAGACCGCTGAACGCAACTACTCGGACACTAGTTTCTGAGCTTTTCCCATTGAGGCGTTGCAAAGGAAGTGGTAATATTCGGGCATTCTCAAGCACAGTGATTTCGCTTTTTCCAAACCCGATCGTTCCAGCATCCCCATCATCTACGATAGAGATTGAAATTGTTGTCGTCGGGAATGGATCGCTTCGATCAACAGTTGTGTCTTGGAGAAGAAGATTAATTATTCGTGGGGTCGGCTCGTAAATGTCATTGTTGATTATAGTCACCACAAAACTCTGTTTTATGAGATCTCCAACGAATGAAAAAGACTGCTCCGTCGCAAATGGAAGACTATAGTCTTGATCCCGAACAGCACTGCCATCCGTGACCATTATTTTGCACGTGATCGTACTCGAAGAACCATTGACGCGAAGCAAATCGACTGTTACACTCGTGACATTTTCAAACACAGCTGAAGAAGCTAAGCTGTAGGTGATAACCCCCCGTTGCGTTATATCCGTCTCAGCATATGTGTCTGGCGTCCAGCCACTAGTTCCGGCAGAGTTTCGAGCTCGTACGCGAATCAAATAAATATTTCCTGGAATTAGCTTTGGTATCTCGATAGTGCCGTTACTGGTCTGAAGTGCACTTGACTCAGTGGTGTTCAAATTATTGTAGGAAACTTCATAAACAATTTCATCTCCTCCAGTGTTTGTAGACGCATCCCACTCCAAGAAAATTGAAAAGGCTGTACGAAGGGCTACATTCGCATTAAGAGGCACCGATGGAAGTGTCGCCGGAGGCGTCAGCACCACCAATACATCACTTTGGGTGCCCTCTTCGATTGCCGTCACCGAAGATATAGCGGACACAGCAAAAGAATAAACCGTTCCGGCATGCAGGGGACCCAGCTCGAGTATTGTGAAGCGGCTTACTGCATCCCCCACGATAGCTTGATCCAATGGATTAGCATCAGTGGCGTCATATTTCGTCCCATTTCGATATACAACCAAGCGGGAAATAGCTGCTCCTCCATCATCAAATGGCATATACAACTTTAGCGCTATCATCCATGCTGCCAAAGAAGACGTGGTATCTTGTTCAGGGATTCGTGGAGCCAACGGGCGAACTGCCGCTCCGTTCATCACAGTTTGACTAGCTGGTGTACTTCTACCAACGTCGTTTATTGAAGTCACGTGAATAGTATAAGCAGTATTCGCTTTCGTACCAAAAATGGTGTAGGTTAACTGAGTCGTTTCCAAAGATTTCGAGAACACAACGATAGAATCAACTAGAACCTCTAGCTCAAACGATGTCAGATCAATTCCTCCAGTATCTGTCGACGGGGCCCAGGTGGCCGTAAGACTTCCGCCTCTGGCGACAGCATCAAGTCTAATTGATGGACTGGGAGCAGTTGCAATGGAAGTACCAGCAACCAGTTTTTCACTCATTGCTCCTATTCCGATTGTGTTGACCGCATGAACAGCGTACGCATAACTTGTCAGCGCAACCAGCTTTTGGTCGTCTACGTAGTCCCCGTTGGCGTTATTTGATACTATTTCAGCCAACAAAACTGAGTCACGGTACAGTTTGTATCCCGATATTGGCTCCCCACCAGTGTCTAAAGGTTTTTGCCACGACAGTTTGATTGATCCACCAGTACTTCCAGTTTGTGTGAACTGAAGAGGCTGACTTGGAGCAACAAGACTTTCTTTTGTAGTTGCAAATACAGGCTTACTCGATAAACTTGTTCCAGCAGAATTCCACGCGCAAACCGAATATCCATAAGCTGTTTTGCGCGTTAATGATCCACGAATGAAGGTAGTACCTGTACCGTTGTACAGCAAATTACCTGTGTCGGAGTATAGTAGGTAGCCTACAAAGACATCACCTCCTGCGTCTACGCTAGCAGACCATTGAATAGTCTGCATTCCGGATGTGATATGAACTACTCCCAACATGTCAGGGGTATCTGGTAGCGACACGAGCGAACTCGTGCTTCTGTAAACAATTGTTCGCTTCAGAAGTGCTGCAGGATCTTCACAAACACTAACGTCATTGACACCAGATACTGAAAATCCATAAGTCGAATTCGCCAGCAGCCCCACCACTTTTGCGGTTACAGCCACCGCATTAATGCTGATGCCAGAAGCTCGTTGTCGATATTGCGCTTTTATCTCATTTCCAAGGAAGAAAACGATGTCGTACGCTGTAATATCGGCTCCTCCAAAATCGACAGGAGGCGTCCAGGAGAGTGTGACCGATCCTCCCGTTTGAGAAAGTGCTTCAAAGTTGGTAACGTCATCCGGCAGTGATAAATATTTTGTCGTCTTCACGAACACATCACTCAACTCGCTCGTACCCTGAACAAACAAATTCATGTTAATGCAGCTGAGTATCGTCAAACTATGGATACTCATAACAAGAACGTACCGCTTCGTTTGTCACTTTGTACTGGAGTTTGTAAGTTGTGGAAAACGTTAATCGAGTTGCATAAAACGATGATGCCGGACCTCGATAGACTTGGCGGAACGAATTCGGGAATTGTGCAGACGTCATGAACAGAATAAAATTCGAAATAGGAATGCCGCCGATGTCTAACGGGGACATCATTTCCATTAGGAGCGCTCCACCGGTTGTCTTGATTGTATTCAAAGCTGTGGGCTTTCCGGGTGTGGAAGCTGCGGCTGTACTAAACAGAATGGCGGTGCTTGCGTTCCCGATTAATTCGTTTTTGTTAATAGCTTCGACGGTAGCACTGTAGCTGGTGCTTGCTGAGAGGTTGTAGATGGCTGCGGAGCGCTCGTTTACAACATAGGCACCTACTGGCGTATTTTCAGTACTTGTGCTTACTTTCACGCGATAGCTGATGATAGTAGCGCCACCGGAATCAAACGGAGGCGACCACGACAAGGTTGCCATTCCTCCAGTCTTAAATAAAAGCTGAACATTGAGAGGGGTAGACGGTATGGTTGCCCCATCCATAAGAATTGACAGTGGAGCAGTGTACTCACCGGCGAAAAAGTCATTCTTTGCAGAAATGGAGACAGTGTAAGCTGTTCGAGCTGTGAGTTCTGTCGTCATGAGACTAAATGCCGTCACATATTGCTCTTGTACAGATCCACTTTGTACTTCTACTACTCGAGCGGTGTAAGAAATAATACCAGGTCTTTTTGCGCCGAGGTATTTAGGTTCTACCCATGATATGTCAATCACTCCCCCTGAGATTTTATTTACTTGAACGCTGGTTGCCAAGCCGGGTGGCGATTGATCTCCGTCATCCGATACATAAACTGACGTCGCAAATATATCGCTTAAGCCAATACGTCCATTGTGCACACTCAATTTGAGTTGGAAATTCTTCTGTTCTTGATAGATCGCGTCGTTTACAATGTTAATGATCAGCGATGCTTCTTTCTGTTGGTCAGCAAACTCAACTGCAGAGTCAACGCTATAATCGACACCATTGACGGCGCCGCTTTGAAAGATTGTTTCGATGTCAACAGCCCCACCGCCGCTAAATGCTAATGTCCTTACAATTTTTATAGTAAGTGTAGGGATTGATTCCGATACCGAATAGCTCGCTTGGTTAAATCCCACTACACCAGCATCTCCATCATCCGTAATGGTAACTTTAATTTCAGAGAAGTTTCCGATAAGGCCAGATTCATCCCCATCCTGTCGAAGTAAAATCGAAAAGTATTTGTCGGGATCATCGATCACATTGTTGTTGATGATGGGAACGCTTATCTGCTGGGAACTCATACCTCGGTCGAATTCAATCAAGCCGTTCGAATCACTGTAATGAATGCCAGGCATCGCTGTGCCACTTACCGTTTCATATGTGCATTTAGCAGGCATAAATCCACCTAGTGTGCGGAGCACCGTGATCTTAACGAACGGGCTTCCTTCTGATGCCATGATCTCGTTGTGTTCGAAGTTAATAACTCCTGGTAACTGTGGGTCGGTATTTACAACAATATTTGTAGACCAAGGACCATTTCCAATGTCGTTCAGTGCACGTACTTGAATCGAGTATTCCATATCCGGTAGGAGATCAACCAATGTTACAGTTGTCAAACTGGCCAAAACAGTTGTTTCATCGCTGAAATTTGAGTATTTTACTGCGTATGACACTTTCGCTGCGTCACCTCCAGTGTCATTTGGAGTCGCCCAGCCTATTCCAATGGTATCGTAAGTTTTAGACATCACCTTGAGATCCCAAATTTCTCCGGGTTCCGTTGTTAACGATGTTTGACCAATTAATGTGTCACTCCATTCACCTTGTCCTGCACGGTTAGCTGCAGAGACGGCGATTGAATACCACGTAAGCTCCGTCAAGTTTACAAGCTCAAACTCAAGGCTAGATTGCAGTACCACGTAAGCCGACGAGTCATTAACGCGAAACTTGTATTCCACGATTTTGTTTCCTCCAAAATTTACGGGAGGAATAACCTTAAATCGCCATCGACCTCCAGTCACACTAGTTAATCCTGGGGGTGTCATCGGGTCCGGTATTGTAGCACCACGTGTGGTAACAGGCAGTACGGTCGGAATGCTTTCGCCCACGTCGTTACCAGTTTGGACAAGGAATGAATATTCGGTATCTGCATAGAGCCCTGCCACCGTGATGATAGAAGTTAGGACTTCATTGGTCGATGTCGAGAAATTGAAATCAGTAGTAGTGAGGTCTTCTACTGACACCGTAGCGTACGTTTTTGAAGTCGTAAAGTTCCCAACCAAAGTATTATCCAGCAGCACAGTGACTCGAAAATATCGAGCAGGAATACCACCAGTGTCTGAAGAACTAGTGGCGTTAAAGATTATGAACCCTCCGCTAACGCTTTGTGTTATCGCGAATGGAGAAGTTGGCTCGGAAGCATGCGCACTCAACGCACTAACCGATGCAGACTCCGTACCAGTACTAACATCATTCGAAGCGAAGATTGTGTATGTGTAGTGGGTACTCGCTGTTACGCTCTTCTGGTCTTGAAAGCTCCCAGTCGTTGCTTCACCAACTGGAATTCCATTGCGTAACACGCTGTAATACTGAATGCTAGCCCCGCCAGAGTCAGTAGGAGGATCCCACGATAAGTGAATAGCTCCACCAGAGAGCACAACTATTTGCTGCAGGTTTTTCGGAGCACTAGGGGCACTTGTCCGGTTTGTAGTAACAAACAGCGACATCGAGTACATTCCAATGCCTCTTGAATTTTCTCCTGCCACTGCAAACGCGTAAGGCGTCAAAGCAGTGAATCCGTATAAAGTGATTGAGGTTGCTTCGCTGGCGCTAATATTCGCCATTTGCTGGAGTTCCGAGCCTTCAATCCCTCCTCGAACCAGATACCAACGTAAGATGTCACCTCCAGCCGACCGAGGAGGGTCCCAGGCTAAAGAAACAGCTCCACCAGTTACCAATACCAGGCGAAGGTTTTTAGGCTGTGACGGCGTGGACGCATCTTGTGTCGCCATAACAAGTTCGTCGCCTGGTGTAATGAACTCGTCAGGGCGGCAAAATGTGCGAAAATTGTACGCAGTGACGCTAAATGCATACCGCGTGTTGGCCAGGATATTCAGGATCAGTGCCTGGCGCACAATGGAAGATTGACCGTTGTACACAATTTCAGATAGCGACCAAGAACCATTGCTAAGCATGCGTCGCGACTGCAGTATATACCCCACAATTCCAAGCCCTCCGGAGTCTAATGGTTCATCCCATTGTAGAGTCAATTCCCCTGGGTCTTCTACCAAAACTGTAGGGGCAAGCATCCCGCTAACGGGTGTCGGCCCGGTCGTAAAGTATGATTTTTCCTCACTCCGTTGGCTCCAGCCCTAGAAAAAAAAAACGTGGGTTAGAACTGTGTAAGGAGAACTCGGAACTGCATGATAGATTGATTACCTGTCCATTCAATAGAGTGACTCGAAGGAAGTACTCGGAGCTCGATAGAAGACCGTAAATGGAGACGTTGGCGATACGCCTATCGTACGTGTGGTTCTCAATTGTTTCTGTTTTGTACTGGCGATAGACTAAGGTATCTCCAGTGTTTCGAGCAATATCAAGACTGTACAGTGTTAGATCGACGCCACCACAATCAGCAGGAGCAACCACGCTCACGTGGATAGCACCACCAGTAGAATAATTCAGCTCTGGAGGTGGGGGCTGCAGTGCTACTCCGGGACCATCAGTCAAAGCATTTACACTTGCAGTTTGTCCCACCAACCCACCGCTATTCACCGCACGCACTGTAAACAGATACGTCGTCGAAGCTGTCAAGAAACTAATTGACACAGTCACATCTGAACCGCCCGCCTCAATAGTCCGCTCTTCGTTGGTAGCTTGGTTCAAGACCGTTATTTGGTACGAACTGATCGGTTTGCCTCCGTTATCGAGAGGTGGATTCCAACTTAATTCAGCATAACCACTTGTAACTATGCTAGTGGTCAAGTCGACAACCTCGCTTGGGTTGGAGAGTGCTCCAGTTGAAACGTTAACCTTGCAATTTTCTCCTAGGTGATACAAATTATTGACAGAGACAGCAGCCACATATGTAGACTCTGAGACCAGATCGCATACTTTAAGGCTTTCTGATGCACTAGTGTACGTGGCCTCAAAGTTGTCGCTTAAGCTGTAGATAACCGCAACGTACTGGGCAACGTATGCAGTTCGTCCACCTAAGAAAGTCGGTGGCTTCAGCAATAACTCAATGCATCCTCCAGTGCTAGATGCTTGGGTTACTCGAGGACGACCAGGGAGACTCAGGTCTCCTTTATCTGAAACAATCACCGTCAAAGTGTCTCCATCCGAACCAGCTCCACCCTTGACATCCACAAGAGATAAAACAAAGTGTCTGGATCCGTATTCGTTGCTGTCTCGAATATCAACTTTCACGACCGCACTATCGATTCCGTCCTCAAAGCTCACGACTTGATTAAGCTGATTTCCTCCAAGACTCGAACTCATAGTTGATTTTAAAGTGGCAGATACCGAGCCACTAACTCCACCAGTTCGCGAAATCCCAATATCAATTGAACCAACGTTTTCAAGGACCGTCATCTGTAGGTTGCTGAATTTCAGGACCCCAGCATCCAAATTGTCATCAAACTCAATTTCACATGGAGTATCGCTGACTTCGCTCGATGTAGAATTCACAAGGACAATATTTATCGAAACTGGTTCAAGTTGGTACAGCGTATCATCAAACCCCGTCAAAGTGATCATCTTCAGGTACTCGTCAACATCAAAAACAAGTTTTCCTACATCCACAACACAAAGTCAGTACGAAGGACCAATAAATATATAAAAGCGATTCAGATCTACGGTTACCGATGTTGTCACCCTGTGTGTCGATAGCACAAAGCGCTCCAGTAGCAGGGGAAGAGCAAGACCACGACAGGTCTGTAGTTCCGGAGATTAATTGAAAATTTGTTTCTTCTTGCGTGGTTGTGCCGTACACTCGTGCAACTCCCACTTGGACATTACTCCCTTCCTTGCCATGATAAATGGACTCAACAAATCTAATGTTTCCTTGCACTCCAGTATCCAAACTGCATGTCTTGACCACCCAGTCGCTCGATCCTCTAGTTCCAACTGCCCGAATATTTACATCATACGTGAAGTCGTCTTGAGCTGCAACAAGTCCAGTGATTAACACTGTACGAGGGCAATCATATTCTAACCCTGCTACAGTACAATCTAAGGTGGTTTGAAACGCAGAATCGCTGCTTAAAGCGTTTCTAGCTTCCACTTCAATTGAGAGAGATCCACCACCAGTTAGCGATGGTTGAATGAGCTCGAGTTCTAGAGTTGTGGACGTTGCATATAGCAGTGATACCACGGGGCTAGATGGTATGCCACTTAAAGTCGTAAAGGTGGAGGTGCTCCAGTCGCCAAATAAAGTTGAACTTTTGGCTCGAACATCGACTTGGTAGCTAGTGGAAGCATCTAAGCTGGAGACTGTGATCGAGCAGCACGGAGCTGTGTCTTCCATGAACGCAGTCACCTCGTTGACTTTGAAAACGCGATAAGACAGCGTAAGATCCCCGTTCACTCCACCAGTATCACATGACAAAGTAGCAGAGATAGTTGCAGTTTGTACCGCAACAATGGGTTCGAGTAGATTCACACGACCAGGAGGAGTTACAGCTGACGTATTGAAGGTAGATGTTGCTCGATTCACAAGTCCAGCTGCATTTTCAATCTCGATCGAATACGTGTAATCCGTACTCGCCTGAAGGCCTCCACAATGTGTATAAGTCAACTCGGATTCGGTGTTAAACAGTTCGTCTCCATCGACGTACAGCGACATCCGCACAATTGCGGCACCTCCAGTATCCTTTCATATGCCGTAGTATACGCGTGCGTTAGTCAATAGAAACATGGTATCTCATGCATGGTTTTGCGTACCAGAGGAAGTACCCAGCTCAACGTGATCGATCCTCCAGAAGCTGACACAACCATAAGCTGAGGGGTACCCGGTTCCCTGGCATCACTAGTGCGAACAGTGATATCATCCGAAAACGAGCCTCTTCCTATAACGTTAATTGCTACCAAGGCCACCATGTATGTCGTGGCATGGTGTAGCCCTTCTACACGGCACACACCTGTCGTACCAACAGGTTTACACAAATACTCATCACTCCTCAAAGTACCACATCCAGCTCCGTTGTCTAGACAGCAACTTTGTTCACTACTGCAATCCGCAGAAGTGCATGGAATTGTTGAAATTGCGTCGAATCCACCATTTAAACCGACTGTGTGCGAGCATGTAGAACAGGCGGAATTGCTGTCGTAGCAAGATGATAACCATTGTAGACGCGCCATGAACAACAGCGAGTCCGGGAATCCACCGGTTGATAGTGGTTTCGAGAATGACAAATCCACATATCCGCCATCTACGGCATCCTCCATTACGTTGGTTGGAGAGCCAGGAACGTCGGGGAAGGTGGTGACGGCATTGACGACATTCGTGTCGTCCTTGTTCATTAACCCGTACTGGTTAATCCCAACAACGGAGAATTCGTAAAAGGTTTCAGCAAGAAGACCTCGAACTACGAATGATGTCGTGGTTGAGTCACCAGATATATTATACACCGGGTCGACAGATTTCGGAACGCGTTGGTATATCAAGTAGCCTGATCGAACAAAACTCCCGGTTAATACCGTGATTAACATGTTTTAAGCGAAGAAGTTGACTTACCTGACATGGCACCTCCTCCAGTGTCTAGTGGGCCTTCCCAAAGTAACCTCATTGAGCTTGAGCCAATGTTGTCGACAGTCAGCCACCCAAAATTTCCTGGTCGGTTCGCCACTCCCGTCGTAAATGTCAGCGCTTCGCCAAATGCAGTATCGCCCATGGAAGTTGTCAATCCAGCCTTCACATAATACTTTGTAGTTGCCAGCAAGTTTCGGATAGGGATTGTCCCTGCTTCTAAGGCAACTGCAAAACTCTCGTGTAAGACCCCAGTCGATAAAAAGACCCCGACAGTCATGCCCGTAATGTCAGTGCCTCCATAATCTTTCGGTGGTGTTGTTACAATCAACGCCGTGCATCCTTCCAACTGCACTAGATCTGGGCGTGAAGGTGGATCTGGAACAGCGGCAAAGGATGTAGAAAACACCATCTCATTGCTCTCCCAGCCATTTCCTGTCAGTGTATCGCAAACGACATCCGCTTGGAGTGCGAGCGCTTTGACCGTGTAATACATTTCTGGTCTCAGAGGAGCACCGTTTGCATCGCGTGTCAGAGTAAATGATACAGTTTCGCTTGTGGTTGATGCTTCGACGGTTGCTGCCTTTGAAAATACAGCATCCTGAAGCATGAAGACGTTATATCGTGCAATCGGAAGACCACCTGCAGATTTTGTTTTCGAGAGGATGGTTAGTAGCTGAACTATTTATTCATAATGGTTTGTTGAAGCATTACCTGAGTCGATTGGCTCGTTCAGTGCAAGTGTAATCGATCCTCCTGTAATGAGCAACGAAATCAACGACCTTTACGTTAAGAAAAGGACGCTAGCAACTGCAAGTTGAAGGCAACAATCCGTCTTACCTGTTGCTTTGATGAACTGGGGTGCAGGTGTTTTGCTTGGGCTTTCTCTGTTTCCTGTCCTTGCAAAAGTAGGAATACTAAAATCACTTCGGACACCGAGGTTGTCGACAGCTACTCGGAATACATAGGCAGTGTTATGGCGGAGCTTGTAAATTGTTGCTGATGTGCCATTACGTCTGAAAAATGACTTTATGAAAGATGTGGCAGAGGTCTCTCGATGTTCGACAACTACCCCGTAGGAATGTTTTTCAACCGCCAACACCGTAGTGTCATCAAGCACCAGCTCGACAGTCCCACCGGACACAAATAAAACTATTGGTGTTTGCGGTGCTTTGGGCTGCAGGTCACTAGTCACACCGGATAGGAAGAGCAACTCGCTGGAACTTCCCACTCCAAGTGAATTGACAGCCCGTACGGCAATACTGTAGTTGGTTTGCATGTCTGAAATTTCCAGTGTTACTGACAAGGTCACTCCATCGGTCGCTTCCATATGGACTCCATTCAAGTCAACCAAATAACCTACTATGGCATACCCGCCATCATCGTCAACTGGGCTCCACTGAATTTCAAGCATCCGATCTGAGTGTTCTAGAACACTGATATAGTCCACCTTTCCTGGGAGTGTAACACTTGTGGTGCGTGCAATGAGCGATTTTGTGATTTCGTACTCTTCTCCATCTTCAGATACAAACTCAACCGAAATTTCGTAATCCTCAAGAAAAGAAAGACCACCAACGCCAATTGGGCCTTTACCATACACGGTGGCCACCTGAATACTGGTGTCAATAGATCCGCAAGTGTTCAAACTTCCATCGCCACAAGTTTTATCACAGGTAGTTGCAGGTAACACGTTACTCTCAGCTGAACTGAGCTTATAGTAGCAGTTTCCATCTCCATCAATGCCGAACGCATGGATCGAACGGGTTTTCGACACATTTACATTCTGCACCATAAAGTCCACGCTGTTGCCGCTTTCATCTGCCCCCGAGGGGAACCAATTAGTGTTTTCAGCAGAATTGAAGGGCAGCCGAAGGATCAAATCCTCGCCTGCGATATTCTTCCGGTACGCTTCCATTACAGCCAGTGGATCGCGTGCCACCTTCCAAATACGAACCTAATTCATGCAGCAACAAAAATTAATAGGCAAAAAAGCGACTCAAAAGCATTAGATAGTGAACGCACCTCGTCCATTGCGCCTTGTAGCGTAGATACATCGGATCGAATATCCAGGGTGTCTAACCAAGCAAATGAAACATCAATATGAGCGGATAAAACTAACTAAAATGAAGGAATACCAGTGCGTACCTCGTCCAAGTTGCAGGTATGCATACGCTGGAATATTGCAGTTGTCCTTATTCAGTCGACCATCAGCCGCCTTGATGCCATTTATTAAGACTGTCACGGCGTCGTTTTCGCTGAACACCATCGCAAGGTGAGTCCATGTTTTCAGTGGAACTCCGTGAGGCACTCGAAGCTTATTTTCGCAAAAGGATATCGTCAAGTAGGAGCTTAAAGTAATGGCCAGACTTCCTTCCGCATCCCCATAGAGTAGGAGAAGCTGCTCCCCTTGGACAGCAAAATCTTCTAACCGAGCCCATAATTCAACTGTAAATGCGTCGTTGACTGGGATCGACATCATTTGTGCGCTTCGTACAATCGAGTTGGAAGTAAATTGAAGTTGAGTTTCAGCAGCCAAGCATAAGCTTCTGCACTCACTCGGGGTCTTGGCTGGTATTTCTGAGCTGCCTTTGCAATGATACATTGTGATCGTGCTCTCACATCCAAGGCGACAAAGTCCGTCACCTTCATAAATTAATTCGCAATTAGAAATAAAGGAGTTAGGGAGATACCAAACGGAAAAAAGGAATAACACGTATACCTTACCAGCGAAGCGGAGAGCAGGTGGACCATTACTGTTCAATTTTTTAATATATACGCGGAACCAAACAGGGGCTGGGATGGATTCTGCAGTGTTAATTTCGATGTAAATCATACCACCAGTTGCACGAATAAACTCAATAACTCCAACAGTGCTCTCCTGTACGAAGTCTCGAAGAGCAATGGCTTTTAAGTACAGCGCGTCTTCGGTAGCGACAACTCCACGAAAAATAATCTCTGCACTCGAAGCGTATTCAATGTCTATCATTGCAACTGCAGAGCTCCACTCGCTAGGGTTAGTGACGGCAGAGCTACTTGACCAGACCCGCCTGGTCTCACTGGAATTCAACACAACGTCCGTGGTGATACTCGAGAAGGCTATGGATACCACAACGTTACAAGTTAGAAGTATCAGATTATTGTAAAACACTAACACACTAAAATGTCGTACCGGATGACAGCTGATACGTAAAAGATAACGTGGAGTTACCTTGGAGTTGCGTAGGGAGGCTCCGATAAACCGCCTCTGAAACTACCGATGGATTTAATGGTTCGGCGGCGGGAATCCACTCAAGATCTAGTTCACGAACGGTTGACGATTTCATTCCAAGTTCTTCAAAAGGAATTACACTATTCATAAAGCCAACCGCAGATACATCAATCGAGAATTGAAGAGCTCCAGTAAAGTCATTACTTGGAGCAACCGAAAAGATAATTTGGCTTGCAATATCCAAATCATCGTCGCGTTGAATGAGAAAATAATATCGTTCATCGTCCTGCGGGACGTATTCAACTCCATCACGCTTGATCACAATTGTATCGCCAGTCGTATTTACCGAAACAGCTAGAGTGAGGGACTCTATTGCAGAGTCGGTGGTTGAAATAACCGGGATCGTTATCTGGGCAGGCAGTCCTTGAATAACTCTTCGGTTGAAAGAATAGGGTGCCGCGTATAATGGTTGCGAAAACAAAGGCATCACAGACACTTCAAAGTTCCGTACAAGGACACAACCAGAAGTTTTGTCGGACTCATCCTGCCATTCTAGCATGACTTCCACCAAAAAGGACCCATATTGCAGTGGTGAGTATGTGAATTTACTCGAGCTTGTTGGATTCAAGACGATGGATGAAGCGGTGGTGTTATAGTAGTTCACCTGAGCAAGATAGCCATCCACTTTGAATGTGCCAATAGTCGGTAGTAAGCTGGTTTCGAAAACTAATGTCATCGTTTTCAAAAGCTGAGAGCTGTCTAGATTCACACTGAGAACCGTTTGAGTAAACTCGACTGGGGCAATACCGATTGTCTTCCCCTTGTGAAGCACGAGTGGTCCTCCGTTTAATTCATTTAGCTCACAGAAATAGAGCTCGTACGACATCACACGCGACGAACCAAACACCCAAGCCACGCTATCATCCCCTTGCACTAGTCGCGACACAATAACACTAATAGAAAGTGGCGTAGCAAAATCGTGAGTTATAGTGACTCCAGTACCGACACTTACGGTGTCATTGTTTGCATCTTTCAAAACAAACACACAGTCTTCGTTCGTCGGGCTCGCATTCCCAGTAGTTTGGATTTCCAAAGTTGAGCAATTCGTCACAAAGATTTCCACCCGTTCGTTGGACATGTCAATTGCATAATTCAGAGCCAACTGGATCGGTTCGCCTACCAAAGCGTTTTGTGCACCCACTAGAATTTGGTTCGAAAGCGATATATCGGGATTAGAGATCACCGTGAAACTAAGCGGAATGCTAATCAATGCCAGGGCAGAGCCGTCGGCTTTTAATATTTCGACATGTACTTGGGTGTGAATATTCTTCACGTTCGGCATGAAGCGGACCTGAAGCGTTTCACTGCAGAGATGTCCAACTACTGGGTCAGGAATGCCAGATACATCGTTGACGCCTATCGACGGTGCTTCTACCGTCACAATTACGTTGCCTGGAGCAAAAATGGTAAAACTTGTAACACATCGAGCCGAGGTTGCTTCAACGATGTTTGGCACAAGCTCTGAGACCAACAGACGAAATGGTTCGTCGTCTTGTAGGTCGACAGTTAATGGTAGTAAATCAACCACAACCATATTGGAATCCAGAGTAGTCAGCTGACGGGTATCTGGAGCACCAAAAGCTTCAACCTCGTTGCTCTCATTTTGTACGATGTCTGACTCAATTGTCTCCTGTGCAGTACTGTTTTCTACCTTGGGATTAGTAGGTTGCATTGCGGGGTTCTTTCCGGCGATGGCCACAAAGTAGTGTTTAGCGTATTGGTCCACTGTTCCGGCAACCCTGACGCGAACTTTGATTTCAAAATCGCTTTCACCGACAAAATCCTGCAGTAATAAAATCTTTACCACTGAAGAACTCAACAGAAACCTCCAAAGTGTCGTCATTCTTCCATCCTTCACTGTTTCCTTCGACGAACTACCAGCAATTATCGCATGTTTAAATGCACCGTTGGTACTCCATACTGCTTCCACCGACAAAATATCCAGATCATAAGTTCCTCCTCGTTCTCGCTTAATATCTTCAAGCAGGTCGATCAGCTGTATCTGAATTGACTTCACCGGCCAAACAATCACGATATCCTCTCGTGGAAGCACGGTGCTTTGATGTATAGTTGCTGTGGCGCGCTGCAATTGAGAACGACCAGCAACTTTAGGAAATGTTCCAAGAGGGTGCCGTGCAGCTTGCCTTCGATGGGAAATCTCGGTCAGTCGACGAAACGATGAAGAAATAGCAGACTTGGCTGCCACAATTAATTCATTGCCCTCTTCAGCAAGAAAAAATACCCCAGAACTGTGTTGTAAATCTGCATGATATCCACAGCGACCCACCAGATCAAACACACATTGACTTCGAGGAGCAACTAGACGTCAAGCAAAGCATTAAAGCAAGTCAGTGAAAAGAGTCGACTACATCGACATCCAATAGATAAGTAAACGTGTTACCGTCCAAGTACTCGGTCACAGGTAGAAACCATAGCGACACGATGCCCGTAGTCTCTTCGCTGCCCACCAAAGTTAGTGATCCAGGTGTTGGAGGAGAGAATATTGTCGTGACCAGGTCGTTCACTGTGGTCTGTACTTCAAAAATCTGCAGTGATATCGTAGCTGAAGCTTGAATCTATCAACACGACGAGCAAAAGTCAATTCACGACGGTCCTAACAAGGCGAAATCTTCCAACGCACCTACCATAACAGCGTGGACAACAGCTTCCGAATCCAAAGCCACAGTGATCTTTGAAATCTTCTTATGTAACACTTCACCCGTGACCTCCACAGTCTTCAACATAACTTGCTCTGCGCCGTACAAAGTCACATCAAGGGATCCACTCAACGCAGTCGCTGAGCCGCGATCTGTTACGAGATACAAGTCGACAACTATCCACAACCACAACACGTTGTCAGTACGCAAGTAGAAGAAACAGAATGAATGAACCGTACTCAACTCACCATTGCACAAGTCCCATGTTCGGCCC
>AUWJ02007960.1:0-13952 GCA_000468175.2 Phytophthora cryptogea
CCGTAGTATCGAAATGCAAATTGTGCGATAATTTATGAATCAACTCGTTGCAGAAGTGAAGATTGAGATCTACCACCTTCACAAACCTGCGCTGAGATGACAAACTTTCTGTCGGGTGAGGAAGCGATCTTCAGAACTATGTAGTCTTCTCCTGCGCGTTAGTCGAATGCGACACGGTCGACTAAGCCTGCGCTCGTAGTCGATTGTGATCGGTGGGCGACGTGGAACGCGCTCGAGTTCCTCAGCGCGGCAACAAGCAGCATCGCTCAAACCAAACGCAGCAGACAAGACCATCGAAAAATAAGCAGGCTGACTCACACTGTAGACGACTCGAACGAAGCCGCACTTGCTCCAAGCAGTGCCGTTTTGTTGGGACCAGTTTTGCTATGAGAATATTGACTAAACAGCTAACTTCTAAGTCCTAACTCGCTGACTCAGTTGTTGTCGAGTTTGCATCGTCACTGGGATTGCAAGCTGTCCGCACTTCGCCTTCCTTGTTCAGAGAAATGTCGGAACTTCCTGCTTTCTCAAGAGCATAAGCGGTTCCGAGCATTATACTCTTGTCTGGATTGAGTATCAGCGCCGTCGCCACTTTCTTTAGTTTAACGACTGGTTCTTCAATCACCGGGATCACATTCACACTGCTAACGGGATCGTTGTCCTGAGATCCTGCGGCTGTGGCTCCCTCGGTTCCTGCATCCACGTCAATTTCCAAGCTTTCCAACTCGCTGAAGCGAAATTGTTGACATCGGCAGATGTAGGCGAGAGCGGCGTACAAGAGAAACATGAGAACCTCGTGACCTTGCACTGAAATCCATTCCCATATTCGCCAGCGGTTGTCTGATCCGGTCAGAGCGGCGATTGTAGCGAGGAAGAGAAACCCTTTCTGTAGTCGACGATAGTTGAGAAACAAAGTACCCTTCCACATGACCGGCGAGGTGTCGATATTAACCTGTCCTCCGATCCTGTACCGGAGTCGAAGCATTTTCAGGTTTTCGGTTGCGTAGTAGTGCATCAAGAACATGATCGAGAACCAGGAGATGCCCCAGATAACCGCAATGCCGATGTTGTTCACTTCGAGCTGCTTCAGAACCACGAAAGCTAGTGCCCATTCCACCACCACACAACGAATCCGAAAAACGTCAATTCTATCCAAAACTACCTGCGTAATTCCCCAGCCTCCAGCAATGAACAACAAGACCTCGCCTGACACTGCCAGCGCTACAACTTGTGCCACCAGTGCTGCGATCGCGACCATATTGAAGTTCGGGCTTGCAAACTGCCCAGCAGTGTGTTTCGCAGCGAAGGAGAGCGCTGTGTAGACTACTTGAGTCATTGGGACAGTCAATAGTTTGTAGTGCAAGGCCACCACAGCACCAACGGGAGCGATGGCCATGTGCCACAACCAGAGTAAACCCCATGATGCCCACAAAATGGTACTTGCAGCGTAGAACCCGACTAGATAAGTGTCTGTATCCCACATGCAGTGACCATCCGCCGTACACAACTCCATGGCAACAATTCCTTCAACCAGTTCCCACATAGGAGGCGGAGTCACACATTCCTCAGACCAGCGCTTGTGCTCTGCTTCCGTTCGGTTGGGGTAGTTTTCAGGACAATAGAAGCACGACGAGTAGTAAGTGTGCGATACTGGTGGTGGGTGTTCAAGACACGACCGTAAAATGCCTTCATCTCCACCCACCAGCTCACAGGCGTCGATGTAGAAAGTGAACTTCGTCGAGTTGCTTCCAACAGCACTGATGAACTCTGGTTGAGTAGTAACATTGTTCACGGATCCGCTGATGGTTTTGCTGGAATGGTAACTGGGTTTATCCGTCGACTCGTTCTCGAGAGGAAAGGATTGGCAGTAGTAGTCGAGTGTGCGGTCGGTCATTGCGCAGTACGAAGGTACCGAAGTGTCATTCGTGTATACACTTGCGTTGACTGGGAGATTGAGCAAAGCTGTAGCTTTCTCATCGCATGCTAGTAAATAAAGCAGAACTCGGTCGTCGCCATCGTCGATAGTGTCCACCGAGAATTGGACGTCGAACTTGATCTCGAAAGTCCCGTCATTTCCCAAGTCGTACGTTGCGAGGTACTCGAGCGGGGAGAAACTGCTGTCCAAAGTCACTTGATGATGAAAATCGGATTGCCCAAACAACGTCGTGAATGTAGCGGAGGCGGAAACTCTGGTCGATATCAAACAAGAGAACAGTACAAATACTAGCGCGAAAGTCGGGCGGAGGCCTGAAAAACAGCAAGGTAGCATGGCGATCTCCTGTTCTCTTTTCTAGACTGGGCAGGATTGAAAAACTCAAGCACACGGGCTTGTCACGTTGGCAAGTATAAATACGCCTTCATTTATACGCATAGGACAAGTTGGTTGCGTGCCGTTGATCATATTGAGAGTTCTAATCCAGCATCTTGGTCTTCATAAAAAAAAAATTAAAAAATACTTCGAAGTACAATTACTTTAATCCTACGCTGTTGGTGTGTGTTTTAGCCAGCTAAATGACCAACTAAAGTCAGCACCTAGGCAGTATCAAAATGGTTAGTAACATGATGGCTTTTAGCGTTTTGGAAAGGCCCACCCACCATTGTGCTCAAGCGAATGTTGGACTGTGTAAAATATCGGTAGGAACAGATTCGCTTGCACGAGAGCTCGCCCATGATCAAGAACAAATGAGAGCAGGTGCAGCAAAGGGATGCCGAGTCTGCGCTGGATCACAAAGCTGGCCACTGAGACAATTACTAACTGGGCGACTCCAAGGATGGCAACAGTGGACATTTGGGTCTTGATATCAGCATCACTGAGATCATTTAGTTGGGGATAATATGCTCGGTTGGACATAAGGAATCGGGCTGTCGTAGATGTTGCTGGCAACGAAGGAAAAGAAGGTTAGGATTATTCTTCAACCAAACACATCCTCCTAACTGCGAGCACTTACCGATGATAAATGGCACAATGACCTTTGTGTAGAAAATAATGATGATGAACTCAGTGGTGAAGAGCACTTGAGCTGTTCTTTGAACAAGCTCGTGTCGTGTTCTTTCTGGGAAAATGTGTCCTAGGTTGCGATCATCACCAGTTAAATCGGGTGTAAACATCTCGACCGTTGTGCCTGGTAGCACAGTACTTCGACTCGGTAGAATTTGTTTGCTGAACTTGGTTGACTTTACGGCAGCTGCCATGGGACCAATCACACTCGCATCAACATCACCAACGGCAGAAATTTTGGAAGTGGCGAAGCCAAACCTGTAGCAATACTGGGAAAGATGAACGGCCGCAAGGTGGTCTTCTTTGGTAATTTGCAGCGCAACTTCAATGCAATTGGCGTGCTTCATCGGGTGGTCATTGGGTATTTGCCCGTTGCAGCACTACCACATTTCTCATTAGATCACGGATATCGTATATTGATATCCACGCGAGACACGCATCGATCGCAAGCACCACCAATATTGTAGACATCGATTTGGACCTTTGCATCGAGTTCGAGACGTAAACAGCATTGAAGACGTCCACGTCGAAAATCACCACCTGGGACATCAAGTCGTATTTGGTGCCTAAGTGATAACTCATTACGTTCCTGGCGATGACTTTGATCAGCGTGAGCAAGCCAAGGTACACATTTTGACCAACTGCCCCAACTTGTGTAAATCCGTAGAGGTAGACTGGATACACAAAATGGAGAAATATCGCAGACATCTGCACATTTGTGAAGTCGATCAACTCTTTCCGTAGCGCCGCATTTTGTCGTAAAGCTCGTTCGAAGCAGACCACAAAACTTAAAGTAATTGTGATGAGCCATGGGAAAACACCCACCACAAGAGTAAATGGTAGCGGGAAGCCAACGATTTCGGCCATTAATATCGTAAACGCAACTCCGCATGCACTTGGGATGATCGGTATGATGACAGCGTGAAGCATAGTCATTCTTAATCCAGGCAAGAATACTCGAATCTGTTGCAGAATGGCGAATGTCATCAAGATGACGGACACGTAGTTGCGCCCCCCAGAACACTATATTCGCTCTTGATCCTGCTTCAGGCGGGGCCAGCGGCACGGAATCCACAACCACGACCATGAACAGACATGGTAGCGGTGATAGCACTGAAATGAACAGTGCTCGTAGTGCTGACGTCGTGTGGAAGTACTTGTCCAATCCCTTCATTCGCTCAGCCGAGTAATGGCCGCGTAATTCAACTTGAAAACTGGTGAAAAAGCTGTACAAACTGTGCAAGAAGTCGCAACACCCTAGCATAATTCCACTTAACCAGGAGAACTTGTTGTACGGACGGATGGTGCGCTTGTGATACCCCAGCAACAAGTATTGAAGTCCCACAGCCAAACATAGTTTTACCAATGTAACCTCAGACGAAAATAAGATGGTTCAGTGAATTATCACGTGCTCTGTAGTGCCAACCCGCAAATATGAATGCAAGAACTTGGTAGCACAGAGTTTCGTTTTGTAGGAGAGACAACATCTACCTGGTTTGATGCGTCAAGAAAAAATACGGAGGGTATTGCTGGCAGAACAACCTGAATGAACCCCGGTAGAACAAACTGAGTGACCCAGAAGTGTTCAGGCACCGACTGTAGCGCCCCGAAAACCTGTAGGCATGAAGTAGTCGGAATGCGGTCAACTAGAGGTGCTCGTCAGCTTCAGCTGTACTTAGTACTGGAATCAAAAGTGTAAACACTCGATTTGTCTGACTAGTGCCCGCTCTTGCCGCCCTCGCTGATACAAATGTCGGGTAGCCCGTTCCAATTCTGACCTTGGTTTGCATTTATAGCTCAAACCCCATTCAGTGCCAGTAAGTGCAAGGCTCCTGGTTGGGCTCTGTAGAGCTTGAGGTTCAATCCACTTATTTATACTTGATCTCCTCGTTGCATCACCCCAGCCATCTGCGCTTCGTCAGGTCGTCCTCGAGCATTCGCCAAACATCGTCACCATCACAAAATCGCACCGCGTTGACACTCAGCAACGATGTCGACTTCTGGGCCAAAACGAAAGCATATCGATTGCAGCAACTGGAACAAAATTTTCGGATCAGCTATGCTTGCGTTGGTCGCCTTCGCCAGTTTACCAGTCGCTCAAGCTGATGTGACCATGCCGTACACATCGACGCCTTCGACATCTTCTAACAACCCCAGCTACCACCATCAAGTGACAGTAGAAAGTTACACTTCACGCCTTCAGTACCTGGCCGAATATGATCTCGGAGCCGAAGGAAGCTTCGAGATCGCGTTGAACATCTTGCTCACTATTGCGGTACCTCAATCTGATGAAGGCCGCGATATGCTGTACTTGCTCGTGTGTGAGGGGGATGCAGCGAGGGCATTCCTGAACTTGCCGTCCGACGATGACGATATGTCCAATATCCACGTCCCGTCATACTGCGCGATGACAAATCGCACGCTAGATTACTACTGCCAATCTTTTCCACTGGAAGACGAGTCTCCTGATGAGTTCGTGTACCAGTCCTCCAAGGTTGTGTCGGGCTCCATGGCCGAAATGATGCCTACCGCGTATTCATTACTTTCTCATAGTGCAGGTAGCGACAAAACAGACTCCAGACCCGGGAACGAGAGCTCCAACAACGTGATTTTCTTCATCGACTCGTGTGAGACCATGGGCGGTCAGACGGGCATTCTTCGATCCTGCCTAAAAAGTCCTCCAGGTGTCGGCCATGGAGCTCCATGCTTTTACTGTCCAACAAATTATCCAACATCGTACTCAAGCCGGATTTCAAGTTTAGCGGAAGACGAAGGCTGCACCACCTCTCCACCCCTGCCTCCAACAATCCGTGGCACGGTGTCCATGAATCTCTGCAACTCGCAAGGAAACTGTTTGGGGAAAAGAACCAATTTACAGGCGATTTTCTATGGGTTCAACACGCTCGTCTGGGGCATCACTTCGTTCGTGTGGATCGTTCACATCCGCGCAGCAGCACGCGACGCTGTCATTGAGCTTCAACACAAGATGAAACTCATACCAATCACCCAGGTGTTCTACTCGATACTTACATTTTCAGATCTTTACACCGAGGACAAAGTTGTGGGCACTGCCCGGAGTCTCGTACAAAATACCGCCGTGTTGGCTCAGCTCGTAGCACTCGCGGTGTTTGCTGAGATAATAGTCATCATCGCGAAAGGCTGGAAAATCACACGCCCTTCGCTGCTGCCGCGTGAAATCCAGTGGATACGGTTCGTGACGTTAAGCTGGGCAGGATCTTTCGCCGTACTCAAGCATACAGGTGATAAGCAGCTGTCTGTTGTGATCGTCTGGGGGATCTCTTGGGCCTGCGTTGTGTTCATGGTCTGGTACAACTCGGCCTTTAACGTAAACATGCTCAAGTATCAGCTAGCGATGGTCCGTCAGCTCGATCTGGATCCGCATCTGACGCCTGTGTACACAAAGTACATGCTGTTTCGCCGCTTCCGTGCGTTGCTGGCAGCGTACATCTTTTGGTCGTGCGTTTTGGGTATTGTGGGACTCGTGAATGACGCCACGCAACACTCATCCGAATGGACCACACTCGTCGGGGACGAAAGTCTCACTATGCTTCTGTTCATAGCTCTGGGTTACACTTTCCGTTGTCGTCGGTTCGGCCGCCTACTCCAAACAAGCACGACTGTCGTCTCCCAAGCCGACAACACCATCAGATCAATCGACCAGGGGGCTGTGCATCGTGGAAGCATTTTGCCGGAGCCCGCGCCAGTCGAGCCGGTAGAACCACCCAAGCGCAAGAAGACGATCGTAGTACTTAACCCAGACCAAGCTCCATGGCTCGCAACGACACTCGAGTCGAATCAGCAGGTTGTACCACCAGAGACGCCATCTAAGAGCGCGATCCACCCTCAAGACCTAGACGTCACTCCTTAGATCAGGTTAATAGAAATGCAAGCTTATGACTCATCGTCGGCGAATTGCGAACGATGCTTCGCCCCGCTCCAACGGCCTCATTGTCGACACAGTCGTCGTTGTCGGTGCATTTGCCTCATCAGCCGAATTGGTCGGGGCCGGCAGGACGGGTGGGAACTGCGTCGTGGGTGGCAGACCCAGCGCCGAAAACACGAGCGAGTCGATCTGGCGCTCGGCCAGCAATCCGGCCACGGGCGGGGCCGGTCTCAGCACTCGGTTGGCTTTCCGCTTGTGCTCGGACTTGGTGGCCGTCGTGAGCAGGCGATCCACCACGTCCTGCGGCGCCACATGTTTCGGTCCGCGCTGGCAGACGATCCCCCGCGGCCGCATCTTCTTCCTCGCACTGGCCTTGTCGTCCGCGCAGCCGGCGACGATCTGCGCGGCGCTTTTCCGCCACCTCCAGATCGTCCGGCGACGCGTTTTGAACTCCTCTGGCGGCAGGTCCGGATAGAATTTCTCAATGGTCTCGCGAACGTTTTTGCTCGTGGCCAAGTGCTCCAGCACGCGGCGCTTCTCGTCCAGTGAAAAAGAGCTCCTCTTGGCCACTTTAGCGGCTGCAGCAGACTCGGACTCCACAATGGCGTCCTGAGTACTGAGGTCCGAGTCACTTTTGCACTCTTCCTGGCCCTGATCTGCGTCACGTCCAGCGTCCTCTTCTCCACGCAGCTGCGGCTTGGTCACGGACTGCTCTACAGCGCTGGATATGAGGCCTTGGAGGCCGTCTTGCATTTGGTCCGGAATGTAGCCATGTCTCGGAAGTGGGTCTCTTATTTGGGTCTCGTCCGGTCTTGTTTGGGTCTCTCTCCTCCTGCTGCGTTTGAGCACAATGGGCTCAAAGTGCTCATTCTCGCTCGAAATGGGTTCTTCTTCCGCCTCAATTTCGGGTTCCAAGCCTCTGGGTCGCGGCGGTTTGGGCTTTTGGGCCTTCGGTTGCCGCATGCGCTTCCTGGCGGCCCCTTGGCGCGTGGCGGCGCCCTGCAGGATCTCGCGCGCGTTGCGGCGCCAGTTCAGGACGAGGCGGCGGCGCGCGTCGTAGCGCTCGGGCGGCAGCTGCGGGTAGAAGCGCTCGATGGTGTCGCGCACGCGGCCGCTCTGGCGCAGGTGCTCCAGCACGCGGCGCTTCTCGTCCAGCGAGAAGGAGGCGCGGCGGCAGCTCGGAGAGCTCATTTTTGGTGAAAATGGGTCAATTTTCCAGTTTTGTGTAGAGTACATAGTGCGCAACATGGAGAGCAACGTAAGGATTACCGCAACCTGGGAGCAACGTACGCCATGTTGAAGCGAACCATCTGGCCAGAAGCTCACTTTCGGCTAGCAATGGATGGAGTAGGCAGGTTTTCCTGGTAGGATGGCAATGCAAACCAGCATGAAGTCGCATTTGCAATAGTTAGAAGACGATGTGGAGGAGGTACTCGTTGCAGAGTGAAGTGGAAAAAGAGAGTCTGGTATGGTGGGTACTGTACTACTCGCGCTCACTCCCGGTCTCGGTCCGGGAAGCTCAAGAGCATGGCGGTCTCCTTTAATTCGTCGTACGTCGGTCCTGGGTGTGGACTGTCGGACGCCTGCAGCGGCTCTGGGAGATTCATATGCGGCGCGCCCGGCGGTAAATAGCTGAAATCGGGCGCCTTGGCGTCGTACTCGTCGTGGTCCCGCTGGTTGTCCGAGGCGTGCGACCCGCGGCGACTGCGCGGTTGCTTGCTATTCCGCTTGCGCAGCTCCGAGTTGCGCTGGTTCTGGTTGGCGCGCTCGCGGTGCATCTGGCAGAAGTTGTGCAGCTCGCCGTTGCGCTTCTTGGCGCGCGGGTTCATGCAGCGCGTGCTTTTGTATTTGCAGCGCAGTTCGTCGGGTGGGTCCGTGGCGGCGGCGGCGGCTGCGGCGGCGCGCTCGGCCTCGTACAGCGGGTCGAAGGGCACCGCAACGCGGCCCGTGGCGAGCTGCACGAGTTTGTGTCCGTCCTCGTCGATCGTGACGCCGCGGAGCTGGTTCGGGTCCATGTCCTGCGTGCTCAAGTGGGAAATCGCGAGTGCCGGTCGATCGTCGCGGCCTTCTTGATTGCGAGTGCCATGGGTGGGAGCCCTGACGTAGGCGAGCGGGAGACGGGCGTCGAGAGAGAGAGACCGCCGTCTTTCAGGGCCCCTGACGAAGGTTTCAGTCTAACAAATAGTCAGCGTGAGGGAGCAACACGCGGCTCCAAGGTACCCGTTAGGTGCCGTCAAGTTTGACTACCCTCGGTGACAAGCAAGCGAAAACGTCGACTTGTCCGGCGTGGCGCCACGGTGCAGCTACAGCTACCTAGCTAGCTACAATTGCTAAGCTTAGCAAACACTTCTGGTATCCTGCGCTTTGCCGTAAAAGCCTCGTGCGACAGCGGCTCAAGGCCGGCATGCCGCCTTGTACCACCTCTCGCGCACGAGAGGTCCGCGGTCGGCAGAACCTCGTCGACAGCATTACGATCAATGGAGCAGGCGCGGAGCAAATCGTGGTGAACTCGGCTGCATTCAAATGGCAATCCTCCGGCAGCGTTATCGAGATCAGGCGGCACTTGAGTTGACACACCGACACTCCATAGCCAGGCATGAATAATTTTTCATGCTGGGGTACTGCTCTCTATGTTGACTCATGTGCGAGTATGTCTACTTGCGGTCCTACAGGACAAGAAACATGCAAGACGCTCAGCGAAAAGCTCGACGATACCGCCAGAATGGATGAATTGGCAGTCTCGACTTACTACGACTACATTGAGGCCGTTCACGCGATGTCCTGCATGGTCTCCAATAACAGTTCCGCCTCCCACTCGTCTAAAGGTTGAGTCGGGGACCCGTCCGACACGCGGATCGGCTCCGGGAGGTCCACCCCGTCTTCAGACGGTAGGTCGGCTTGCTCGAGCCGCCGTCGCTGTCTCAGTCGGGCGTCGAAGCGGCCTTGATTGACTTTCGCACGCTCGCGGTGCAGCTCGCACAAGTTGTGCAGCTCTCCGTTGCGTTTGAGACTCCGCGGCTTGGAGCAGTGCGAGCCTTTGTACTTGCACAGAAGTTCGTCCTGGGGACTGCTGGGTGCGTTGGTGCGCGGGTCCACCGGCACCTTGACGAGCAAACCGGTGGGAGGGTGCAACACGAGACGGTGACCGTCATCGTCAATGCGCGGCTCGGGGGTCGACATGTTTTTGTGATCGTAAGCGAGCGGTGCTGCGGCGTCGCGTCTGCTGCTGCGCAGAATCGGAAGTGGCGATGGGGGGCGCTTTGCGAGGCTAGTGACGACCAGTAACAAGTTCGAGAGCGGTGATGATAGCCGACTTGTTGCAGATTCATTTAGGCGTTCGTGGTGCAGCGCTCGTGAGGAAGCACGCGCGCTGCAATCTCCTAACGCACGGTTTGCTCAGATGCTCGAGTGCATGGGCGTCGAGCGCGATGAGTCGTTTAATCGTTGCGTCTCGGTGGCGCCTCGTTTCCAACTGCAGTTCGAATGGGGCAGCAGCATCCCACGTCTGTTGTACGACTCCGACGTCGAATGTGCAATCACCGCGTGACGGGCTCCGAGCCACAGACGAATTTTGTGCCTGCAGGTTCGTGCTTAGCATTGCTCTGCATGCCCATTCGCGCCATTCAAGATGGCTGGATTGGGTGGGGTGGTGTTCGACCACCGAGAACAAGTGTCGTGTCTGACGTTGCACTCGACTTCGACATACTTTAATGCAAATGGTGTGGTGTATTTGAATTAATATCGTCAGATTCTAACAGGAACTTGTTGATTGTTGCCTTTCGAAGCACTGTTGCGTACTTATCTGTAGACGAACGACTTGGATCAGGGCTGCCAAACGGGGGCACTGGGCGTCAACGCGGCACGTCTCTGCTTCGCTTCCGCACATTGCTGAAGATACTTTGGGTCTGTTTCGTAGGCAAAGACCCGAGGGTCAACACTCTGCACGCGAGCGCGCAGCTCCAACCAATTGTTACGAGCTCGTGTGGCTTCGGTGCCCACTCCGTTTGAGGTCTCCATGCCTTGAGGTTCTTGTCTTGCATCTTGATGTTCGCGCTCTTGGTCGCATTCAATCGCCTCGACAGGAAGTGCCGCTGTGTTTTCCAACTTCAGTTGTTGCGGTGCTCCTTCAACGTCGTGCTTTTTGACGTCTGGACCAGCAAGATGTGCCGCAAGCGAAGATGCTACTTTTGCGACACAGCTGAAGAGGTTATCGCCGGAGTTGACACTCTTCGAGCTCCCAACCATAACCATAACCGATGATTCGGAAGGCAGGACTTTGGCGGCCACAACCAAGCTCGTCTCGGACATTGTGGGAATGGAAATGCTGATGTTGTGTAGGTAGGTTTTTGCTGGTGAATTTGAGAATGAACAGTGTTGGCACTTGTCTGGATGGCGGGTTAATACACCTTTCAGGTGTTGTGTCCAGCATGCAAGGCCATACTGTGTCCACTTTGGGTGACAATTCAGACTACTCAAAGTCTCGATCTATCCGCGCTAGTCCATCTTTCATTCGTTTTAATAACGATCTAACAATTCTTGCGCGAGTTCTTGTGTGCAATCTGCATATCGGTATCGGTCGACGTTCCTCAATAGGTAAGGAAAAAGCTAAGGGAGCAAAATTCCTTGTCGGCAACCATAATTACAGTGAAAACGAACTACTGCGTCCATCGACATTACACAGTAGTAGAGTAGTTCGTTGTCGCAATAAATATGGTTGCAGTCATGTGGTATGCTTCGTCGACAAGGAATTCAAATTTTAAGAAGATATGACGTGCTGGCATACAGCAGCGAAAGTTCTTGCTCTGGTATGTTCATGATATATTTTTCGCGAATTCGCACGATCGATCGAATAGCAAAATCACACAGCACATGGAGGATTCTATTGAATTATTGAAATCGGATATCAAAACACTATTGAGTAGGTTTTCTACGATATGCAACAGTCAACTTAGGTCACCATATCACAGTTTTAAGATTCGAAGAAGTCTACAGAATGCATTAAGTGGTCCTGTGGGCTAGACCCACGAATGCTATGCACGTGATGCGAGTTCAAGCCCGACTTTCAAAGATACGAAATGATCAGCATTATCAAAACCGATATCTCATTCAAACAAATTCAGAATCAACATCAACAACCTTCAGATTAGCATAGTCACGTGTGTAGCAACCCAGGAATAACCAGTTAATCAGCTCAATTTCCTTCCTACAGAACGCATTAATATGTATTCAAACAGAGATTCTCATATCTCATCTGCTTGTGAAAATCGACAAATGAATTCTTTAGCAGTCTACTGGTTCGAGAAATTCCATTTGTAGCGACTTGCAAGAGTCTTGCCTTCAAACGAATTTCCGAGAAGTTTGGCAACGTCTGCAGGAGGTGTCTTCTCTCTCTGTTGAGACTGCAGTCTGGTCGCCATTGCACTCGTGTCGTCAACTTTCGTCGCCGCTTCGAGCATCTTCGAAACCTTCGCGTCGCCATAGTTACGTGCCAAAGTCTCGACCATCGTCGTGGACTTGGCCGGATCCCACGTGTTGAAATCGACCAGGTACTTGTTGAAAGTGAGGAAAAGAGGGTTCGTGAAGATATCGTCTAGACCGTTGTTTAGGTCGAGCTTCCTGAAAACATCGTCAACGGGCAGTCTTGCCTCCTTCCAGCTCTCACGCTGCTGGTCTTGCAAACTTTCAGCAAGTCTCTTGGTAGTTGCGGACTTCGACTTCGCGGCTGTGTCAAGCAACCTCGCCAGTTTGGCGTCACCGAACTCCTTCATCAAAGTGGGAAGCAATAACACCGCCTTCTCCGGGTCCTTCTGATTCATGTTGAATTTGTCCACATACTTGACCCATGCATGGAATTTCGGGTTCTCAAAAAGTGTGTCGGCGTTCTTAGCGAGGTTCAGCTTCGTGAAGACGACGCCAATGTCTTTGTCTTTTTTCAAGTACTTTGCGAGTTTTTGCTTGGTTAGGAGACCAGAAGCCTTGCCAACTTAGGAAGAGACTTCAACGCAGTGGTGACTCCTCTCTCTTCGTCGTCTTCATCCGTCGTGGATTCAGCTCTGAAGAATCTTTTTGAGGTGCCGTCGAATCGGTTGGTGGTCATTGAGCGCGTTCATTCTGCAAAGTCGGAAGTGATCGTTAATTGTTGACGTCGCGCTTGCTTAGCACGAAGGCCATAACGTTCATTAACTGTCGAGATCACGGTACAATTACATCTAGGTAAAATGCACTTTGCAATTGGCGATAGAGTGAGGTCGAAGACTGACGGCTTGACAACCTCCTCCAGCATCCTGGCGTGGGGCGCCTGTCCTCGATCGTCTGGGTTCAAGTTTCTATTCTTCTTTTCACTTTGGGTTCGCCAAGGTTGCACCATCATGGGTGCAGAGCGATGCCTAGCTAGCTATATGTAGGGATGCCAGTCTAACTTTCAATACCAGTTCTCAATTTCCTCTACAGAACTCAAACGCGTGGCTTGGCACTTTGAATCGATTCAAATCAGCAGCGATCTGGTCCACCCGTCGCGCCGACCCGCCAACATGAATCGCTCCACGCACGACGCCAAGAAAGATGACAAGGAACGATATCTTACCTACTCTATCACCGTGCGCGCAGCGGATAAGGAGAAGGGGGTAGAAGAAGAAGAAGTCGTCATGAAGAAGATGGCCAAGTTCATTGATGGCGGCCCAAAAGACTTTCTCGAGTGGGTCTGCCACTTTAACCAACTCGCAAAGCTAAAAAACTGGAATGCAGAAGACAAGTTTCTAAACACGACTATCCTCCTGGAAGGAGATCTCCGTGAAGCCTTTGAGAATGCCTCAATCTCTGACGACGATGTGCGTATGGACGACGACTTTGCGCGCGCACTACACAAGGCCTCAGTTGTGGTCCTGCCTGCGGATTACAGCGAGAAACTTCAAGAAGAACTGTGGGAGATTCGAAAGACTCGGAATGAGACTCTAGCCGAATACAGCAAGCGGTTTCGAGCGCTGGCTCGCATGGAGAACACCCTTGCCGGGTTATGCGGCAACTCACCCATGTGCGAGGACGCCTTGTGCC
>AUWJ02007975.1:0-23524 GCA_000468175.2 Phytophthora cryptogea
ATTGTGACCTTTATGGGCCTAGGCGGACTACAAAAAGGCTGTAGAAGATCTGAACCTGGGTCGGTGGTACGTTGGGAAGCATGAACAGCATGGGAAGGAGTTCCTGGATTTCCGAGAGAATGTATGGCTGCACACAGGGTCCATTATTGGTGCTCTGTTCATGCTGCGGGAAACATACCAAGACGTTGGGGTTATCAATCCTCGTTTTCTAGACTTCGCGACGATGGAGCAAAGGATGCGAATCGCAAGATCCTATGGCGCTGCGGAACCTGGGCTGAAGAAAATTCTCACTGTCGTCAATCTTGGCAACCATTGGGGCGCGATGTTTGTTGATGTGGGTGGAAGGAGATGTTATCTCTTTGATCCTATGCATTTGGAAAGCAACCTTACGGAGTTGAAAAAAGCGGCCCGCACTGTCGTCGAGAAGATGTTGGACATGACAGACCAGCTTCAATTTGAAGTGGTCACGGGGTGCAAGCAGCAGGACAGCTCGTCGTGTGGCCTGTGGAGTTTGGTTGTACTTGAATTGTTGCTGTTTGGTGCGACGCCGCAGAACTGGGATGACTATTGGAGTGATTCGCTGTATAAAGTGGTCGACTACTTACGCTTGCGCTACTTGCACAAGGTAATTAGTCTTGAGAGGTACTTCGAAGTGGGGGACGAGGAGATGGAAAATGAGGATGAAGAGACGTAAGACGCAAATGGTAGGTCGCTAGTGCTTAAAGTAACTTCAATACCAAGTGATTCTTATATGTTTATCTTCGGTGGCAAATATCATACCAAATTTACACATAACGCGAAGGACTTAGTGATTTCGTTGTAGGTGACGCAGTTGCTGTCAAGGCCCGAATTCCAAATTTCAGAATATTAAAGTATCTTATAGATTATCATACTGAAACCAAATATGATTATACCACGCTACATAGCGCACATAGCGAAAGAATCGTTTTGATTCGTGGACTCCTGTGTGTGTTATGCAGATGTGCCGTATTACGGACTCTTTTTCGTAAGCTACCGCCGCCGTGTAATCTATTTGAGTGCCCACTTTCTGTTCTTAAACGAAGCTACGACGCGTACCCAACATCTTCAGGATTTGCCATCGATTCCTCCACCTCATTTTCTGTTGGAATAGCACGATCCGTGCCGAATTGCTTTTTGCAAATAAAATCAACGAGGAAACAATGCAGAACTCCCGACATCACAAACTTTGCATTAGGTATTATTTTGCCAACAACCCTGTACGCACTCAAAGAAAAGGAGATCGAAGGCAAGAGAGCCCCCTCCCCTAGTACTAAACTACATATATACTACTATATGTAGTAGTAGGGGCCCTACATCGTGGCTACTGTACATGTACAGTACCGCTTTGCAAACACCGGCTCCTCCGACGCCTTCGCTGGAGGATCTGTTGGAGATTTGCCTGCAGCAGCAATGCTGCCAGGCTGTTGGCAGTGCCAGCATAAGGTTCGTCGCAAACAGACCGTCATCTTCGCAGATGGGACCATCGTGGAAGTGCATAAACGACGAAAAATGCGGCGAGCGATAGTAATATGCAGTGAAGTATGGCTCGCTACTTCTTAGGATGGGACCCGCTCCGGATTGAATGCCGCGAGATACAAACCTGGATGGTGTCGGGCCGTAGGAAACCCAGTGTAAGAGCTTCATTCTCCATTTCGCGAAGCGCAGCACACATCAATCGTCTCCCGAATCGAATAAATAAAATGAAGTTCGCTGCCAGCCTGGTCCTTGCGGCTATCGCCGTCACCGCCGCTAGCGCCGGTAACCCGGCCTACCTCCGTTCTACCGACTCGGACTCTGCCAGTGCCGACGAGTTCCAGTTCGACGAGGCTTCGGACTCCCTCGATGCCAGCGGCAGCGACGACTGCCCGGACGACTGCCCGGACAAGTACAAGCCCGTCAAGGACTCGGATGGTGTTGAGTACCCGAACGAGTGCTTCCTTCGCATGACGCAGTGCAAGGGCGCTGCCAGCGGTTCGTTCGTGGACCTGAGCGACTTCTACGGTAGCGGCAGCGTTGACGATGATGACCTCACGATCGACTTGACTGAGCTCTTCGGCAGCGACAGCACGGACGGCAGCCACGTCAAGATTAACATCATGTCCCTGATTGGCAGTGGCAGCGACCAGATTGACCTTCAGGACATTATTGACGCCTTCGGAGACGAGTCCGGATCGGACGAGTCTGGCAGCGACGACTTGTCCTGGCTCGACGAGAGCGACTCGGACTCGGGCAGCGACGACGCTATCATTGTGAAGAGCGGAAAGGCTACCAAGTCTGCCGTGGTTGAGGACTCGGACTCTGACCTGTCGTGGCTGCTTGACAGCGACTCGGACAGCGCCGCTGATGACGATGATGTCCTCGTGAAGGGTGGCAAGAAGTCTGCGATTGTGGACGACTCGGGCGACGACGACGTCATGGTGAAGGAGTCCCCTGCCACCAAGTCTTCTAAGTCGACCAAGACGGGTGCTGTTTCTAGCTCCATCGGCAACCTGTACGATGACGGTTCGGATGGCATCATCGGCGAGTCTACCGAGGAGGACCCTATTCTTGTCAAGGGCGGCAAGGCTTCCAAGTCTACCAAGACGTCGCTTTACGATGAGGAGGACGACAGCGAGTCCGCTTCGGATGAGGACGACGACGACGACCACCTGCAGCAGGAGCAGTCGGTTGCGACCAAGAGCTCCAAGACCACGCTTGTGTAAACGGGTTCCTTTTAATGTACGTTTGACAAAATGTACGGCGGTCCCTGTTCACTTTTTGAACTCGAAACTTCGTATCCCTCTGCATTTAACACCTGCGTAGAACGGCTACCAGTACGAAGTGGTGGCTTTGCGTATGAATTTCAATACACATTCTTCCGCCCCGAAAAGAGTAGTGCAATTCACCAACCTCAACATGCGCTTCCATACTTTTCTTCAATTACTCTATTCCAAAGTGACCCAGTAAATCCGGACCGCAGCTTTCAAATGCTTCGTCAACTTCATTCCAGAACGTGCTTTCTCGTCGTCACTTGCTCATGGAAGACCGCGCGACGTCCACGGCCGCTACGCCGCTGCAGCTGCCCATCCTGCCTCTGGACGGCAAGGTGCTCTTCCCTCGGACGTATCTGCGCCTCGCCATCACGTCTTCGTCGGCGCTGCAGCTGCTCAAGGATTTGGTGTGGGAAGTTCGAGCCCCCAAGACGTCGAAACGCAGCGGAGGCGACTCTGCGACTGCCGCGTCCTTGACTTTGGCCATTTTCACACGTCGCAGTGGAGCAGAGGGCGATGCAGACGCCCATCACGTGCTGGCCACGACCAAGGAAGCCAAGGACGCAGTGTACGACGTGGGGACGGTGGCTCGTGTGGTGCAGCTCACGCGCATGCAGGGCGGCGTCCCTGGGCTCTCGGTGCTGGTGCAAGGACTCCACCGAGTGCAACTACAGGACGTGAACCAGACACGGCCGTACCTCGTGGGCTCCGTGCAGAGGCTTGTGGCTCCTGCTCCAGGGAAGGGCAAGACGGAGCAGACGACGCTCACGTTGGAGCAATTGGCTCTGAGACTTAAGCACTTGACGCAGGAATACCTCGAGACGGCCAAAAGCGCACCCTTGTTACGGAGAAGCAACGGACTGGTGGATGCAATTGGCAACTCGTCGGCCGGAGAACTGGCGGACGTGGTGGTGTCGTACTTAAATGTAGGCGTGGACGAGAAGCAGGAAGTGCTAGAAGCTGTGCCCGTGGCGCTACGATGCGAACGGGCAGTTGCTTTGCTGGAGCAAGAAACGGAGAAGGCGCGACTGCAGCGCAAGATCCAGAGCGAAGTGCAGGACAAACTGGAGGGCACGAGGAAAGAGTTTTTGCTACGTCAACAGCTCGAGGCTATCAAGAAGGAGCTGGGTGAGGCTGGAGATGACGGGGCTGCCGGTGACAACGCCAGCGAGATCAAACTGCTGGAAGATCGACTGAACGCTCTGACTTTGGAACCCAAAGCCGCCAAGGTCGCCCAACGTGAGCTGCGACGCCTCAAAGGCATGACTGCGATGCAGCCCGAATACGGCATTCTGCACAACTACCTGGAGTTTTTCTCGGAGCTTCCTTGGGACAATTCCACAGCCGATTCGTTGCAGGTGGAGCGGGTGCGCAAGCAGCTTGACGCGGATCATTATGGATTGGACAAAGTCAAGAAACGTATCACAGAGTACATTGCTGTCCGCAGTCTTATAAAGGATATGCGCGGGCCAATTCTGTGCTTGGTGGGGCCTCCGGGTGTTGGCAAAACTTCACTGGGACGCTCGATCGCTGCTGCTACCAACCGCAAGTTTGAACGTGTGGCACTGGGTGGTGTTCACGATGAGTCCGAGATTCGGGGTCACCGCAAAACCTATGTTGGAGCTATGCCTGGATGCATTCTAAATGCTCTCCGACATGCTGAGACAAACAATCCCGTGCTGCTTCTGGATGAGGTGGATAAGCTGGGTAAGGACTTTCGAGGTGATCCAGCGAGCGCGCTACTGGAAGTTTTAGATCCTCACCAAAACAATACGTTCACGGACCACTACCTGAACGTGCCTTTCGATCTGAGCCGCACGTTATTCCTTGCGACTGCCAACAGCTTGGATACAATTCCAGGCCCACTGCTTGACCGCATGGAGGTCATCGAACTCAGTGGTTACAGTGTGGAGCAAAAGGTTGAGATTGCTCGACACTATCTTCTTCCTCAGCAAATTGAAGCCAACGGACTTCGTAAAGATATGGTTCGGGTTTCGGACGAAGCGCTTCGCTATTTGATCATGCGATACACCAGGGAGGCTGGAGTTCGTGACCTGGAGCGCCAAGTCGGTGCACTGTGCCGTTATGTGGCTGTTGATGTTGTACGCGAACTGGATGAGGCTGATCAAGCGCAATTCGACAAGCCTGACAAATCTAACGGCGGCACGGATCGGTTAGCATCATTCGACCCGATCTTCATCGACAAGAAGACAATTCGTTCCATTTTAGGCCATGAGCTCGTATTCAACGAAGTTGCTCTGCGTTCTAGCGTTCCTGGAGTGGCGACAGGTATGTCTTGGAGTACCGCAGGTGGAGCCATATTATTTGTTGAAGCCTCGTGCACAGGATCGGACAAGAAAGCACCGACCACGCCATCACTGACACAATCTGCCCCCACCCTGCAGCTCACCGGCAAGTTAGGTGACGTTATGAAGGAGTCGGCGCAGCTTGCGCTTTCCTGGTTGCTTGTGAACGCGCATCTGATTGAGCTTCCACGCGAGGAAAACGTGGGAGTGAGCGCTGGTGAAATGTCGGGGCCAAATGCGTTGTCGTTGGATGGCATAACGAGTGTTCACGTTCACTTTCCTGAGGGGGCCATACCAAAAGATGGCCCTTCAGCTGGTGGGGCGATTGTGTGTGCTCTTCTCTCTGTGATTTCGGGTCTTCCGGTTCCTATCGACATCGCAATGACAGGAGAAATTACTTTGCGCGGTGTGATTCTGCCCGTTGGTGGAATCCGTGAGAAGGTGCTTGCAGCTATTCGCGCTGGTATCAAACGCGTGATCCTACCGCGTGGCAACAAAAGCGAGGCCGAGGAGCTGCGCAAGGAGTTTGCTGGTGTGTCAACTGACAGCTCACGAGAGCGTGACCACAACTCAGATCGAGTGCAGCTATTATTCGTGAGCGACCTGCGGGAGCTCATTCAGCTCGTTTTCCAGATGAAGGTGCATGAAGATGTGGGCGTGCGACGACTTAAAGGTGCTAGCTCCAGCGGAGCCATGGACTACTCTTCCGACCCCGTGCTACTTAGCATGCTCTAGCGATGCGGTTTGACTTCGTCTGTTTTTATTGGTTTTCAAGCTTTTTTTTTTCTTGAGCAATCTTGAACATCACAAGTTAGTTTTTGATCGTCTCGTTAGCTAGCGTTCAGAACTTTCACTGCGTACTACTCAGTACTAGGAATCATACACATCCCCTTGCTTTGGATATGGCTAGCTCACTAGCCTTGCTGTCCGCAGTTTCAGTGGTGGTCGGTGCTCAGTGGATGGAACGCGTTTGTGACGTATGGATAGTACTCAACCTGCGATGAGCCTGAGGAGCCCTCTTCAAGGCCCGAGAATTGAGCCGGCTGAAGGTGTGCGTACTTCTTCGACAGTACTGCACGCAACTTCTTGTCTTTGCCTGAGTGGGGCTGCAAGAACACATTAGTTAGCACTTGCACGGCAATCTGAAGAGCAATGCAAACAACGTACTTTGTACATTGCAACAACGAAGTTCACGGGGAGGCCGTAACGAAGCACAGACTCCACGAAAACACGAACCATCTACACACAATACAAAAGAAGATGAATACAAAGCAGATAAGTTTTAACGACCAAGTTATGCACCCCACCTTGATGTGCATCCACGCGATGAATGTCTCTCCAAAGTGCGCCTTGCACCAACGGATGAGGGCCGACCACAGTCGATCGACTTCCACCTCCAGTTCGGCAATAGCTTCTTCATTGGACGCGTGACTCGTCGGGTCAAAGTTGAACTCACGGACGACAAAGCGTTTTTCCTTGGCGCGCGTCTTGAAGTCTTCAACGTAGTCCACAGTGGTCCCCGGCTCGAAGTTACCCTCCTTGTCCACAAAACCTGGTTGGTATTGCCCCTTTAGAAGTGTCACCGTGTAGACAGCGGAGTCTCCTTCCTCCATCAGTTTGCGTGATGAGCCTGGCACCACAGGCGATCCACGTACGTTCCCACGGGAACCCTTGGGGCCATACTCGGCAATCTGATCACCAATCTGCGCGTACTCTTGCAGCCATTGTTCCTCCAAGTTCTTGGGCATAATGACTACCATCGTCTGCAGGTACTCGGTGTTCACAAAATCAGACGTGGACACGACGTCGGGCGTCAAGACGTCATTCAGGTTCGCCACCATTAAGTTGCCGCTACCATGTCACGCAGCATCCAAGTCAATGCTTATTCATACAAATGCATCTTCCCCAAGCAGCGGAAACATACCCCTTCTTGCGCTGTAGACCAATGAGTTGTTGCTTCTTCTCTGCGTAACGCGTACTCAGTTGCTTCAGCTCCTCCTCAATTTTGCCCACCGACTGCAACATGTACCATCAACACAACCCCATCAGTCTACCCACCAGCACGACTTCTTCACCCCTAAAACCCCTCACCGATTGAATAATGCTGACGATCTCGGGCAGCGGTCGACGATGCGGGTGCTTGGCTTCGTCCCACGAGAAGAACCCCAAATAACGTTCCACAGGCACTGCAGCAATTGCCAATCAGCCAAAAGAACTCCATCTCCTTCTCCAATGTAATACTGCACCTCCGTCCACCGTGAGCGCCTGGTCGCCCTTGTTGAGGTCGTGGAATTGGCGCTCGATCTTGCGCACGACGCTTTCAATCACGAGGTCCACGCGGTTCAAGTCGTCGCTCAGCGCCTGCAGTCCCCAACATCGTCAGAACACTTGGTCTCCCAATTTGTAGACGGTGTATTCAACCACGCACCATGAGCGAGTCCAACGTCCCCACCAACAGATCGGATGGCAACTCTACACGGACGCAATCTGTGCAAATAGAAAGATACGTAAGAGAGAGAGAGAGGTTTATCTTCAGTAAAAGCTACGAAACACAGCAACTACCAGCGTAATCGTGGCGACTGGAGGCGGTATCCGCCTTGAGAGACAGGAACGTCGTCTCGGACGAGCTGTTCCCCTCGTTGGGCACGGACACGAGCCACACACTCATGACACCAAGAGCTTCCTCACTTCAGCTTGGGCTTTACGGAATGTATGAGATCCTTTCGGCTATCGGACTTAGGGGGAGATCGCACTTTACGCGATCGTAGTAGAGTTGAAGTTGCCACCAATGAGCACTGCACTGCATTCATTGCTACTGAAGAAAGCAGCAACAAACCTTGGTAAAATTGTGTACATGAAGAGAGATCATCGCGCTACTGCTACACAGATGATATCAGTGACATTGATCGTAATGAAGATTGTGCACTACGAATTTGTTGAAAAACGACGTTGTCGCTGGAAGGCAGTTTGAAATACGCATCACCGCACCAGTTCTCCGCCAAGCGGTTCTCACCAATTATTAGTGTGCTAACGAGCGTTATTCTGCGTATATCTTCGGCGGTCTGGGCATCGGCTGCAAGGTTTGCGTCCAGCTTCGACAGTTTACAATGAACACCTTTTTGTCGATATTTAGAGACTATATTTTACCGATTTTTATTTGAATATATTTTCTGACGAATTCAATCCTGAAAATGGTTCGCGAGCATCGAAGTGGTACGTTACTCGGCGCTTGCTACGTCGCCAAGGGAGACGCACTAACGGTGATTAGGACATGAACGACATCTCTCTGAGTAGGCAGCCAGTCTCCGGGGCGTCCACGCGCTCTATCGCGCTCCCGGTCGCTATCCAAGGATCGATCCGCCAGGTCCGTTGCAATAAAATATTCTCTAGATATCAGCTACACTTACAGACTCGTCCTTCCTCTCCAGTTGCAATAGCCGCTCGTCGAGAGAGAGAGGACGTCATCGTTCGCGTTCACCTCGAGGCCGCAGTCACAGACGGAAGCACCGACGTCACGCCTCGGAGTCGTCGTCAGACTCTTCTTCGTCGTGTCGGAGCAGAAGCCGCTCGTCCTCCTTGGATTCGAGTGACGGCAGCAAGAACCGGAAAAGGTCTCACCACTCAAAGAAGAAGAGGAAACACCACAGTTCGGACGACAAGAAGCGCAAACGCAAGTCTTCCGAGTCCAAAAAAAAGAAAAAGGACCACAAGAAGAAGCACAAAAGGAGCCGCAGACACGACGACTCGTCTTCCTCTTCTTCCTCTGATGAGGACACGATCCGCAGCGCCATTTCGGGGAAGAAAATCAAACGCAAGCTGGATCGCTCGTCGACGGACTTGCAGAACCAAAAGAGTCGCCAGCAGTTGCTGCAGTTTTACAACGGGATGTTTGACTAGGCCAGCGACGCAGGATTGGCAACTATGGGCTGTTCAGCAAGAACCGGAGCAAAGCAATATCGTTTATTGGAGCGATACAATGATTCTCTTTTTTGCAGTACGGAGCTTAGCTCTCGTTGTCTGTGTAGGCATTCAGCCCGAATGTCAGAACTT
This sequence comes from Phytophthora cryptogea, assembly GCA_000468175.2. Taxonomy (NCBI): domain Eukaryota; phylum Oomycota; class Peronosporomycetes; order Peronosporales; family Peronosporaceae; genus Phytophthora; species Phytophthora cryptogea. The sequence continues at coordinate 9,128 of AUWJ02007975.1, forward strand.
TGTCCTGAATGTCCTTGCGGTCGATGGGGCAAGTCGTCACTCGTACTGCACAAGATACACAGAGCACTTGGTGGCGACACGGGAGGAGCACCACTGAAACCGGTTGAGCAAAACAAACAACGCAGAGCTCCTTTTCGCCGCGTTTCTCGATTGCCGCTCTGTACGTCGCTCGGAGGGTAGCACGGACTTGGTCCATCCCGCGCGCAAGAGCAATTTCCAATTCTTCAAGTCTGTCCACACTGCACACGGCCAAAGCTTGATCTTCCCCGCGAAGAGCAGCATTTTGCGCCACCAGGTGGGCATTTTCTCGTCGGAGGTCATCTGCAATCGTTTTCAGATTATCTTGATACTCAGCTGAGAGTTTTGCTTGCTGCTTTGCAAGAACCAAGCCACGCTCGGTGAACTTGGCCTTTATCGCGTTACGCTGGGCCTTGTGCTCAGTTTGAACAACGGCACTCTCCAAATCCACGAGACGAATTGAAAGGCGTTCGTTGTCCTGGGACTTAGTATGGAGTTGGTTGGCCAGCGACATCGACCGATCCAGAGCTGATCGGAGTAGCGTCGCGCGAGTACCATGCGTCTCCGATGCTGAATCGCAGTCCGGCTCCGTTTGAGTAGATTGGTCCTGCTTGCACAGCGTCACTTCCGTAAAAATTGGCTGCTCAATTTCTTTTGTGGGTGGGCGTGTGGTCGCAGTCATCGCCCGAAAACGACCAGGAAAGGATCTTGGACGCACATGAGACTCCGCGAACGCCAACTTGATGTTTCTCTTGAAAGTATCGGTGGCCGCTGAGGGTGAAGAGTACCGAGGTTGTGTACCGACAAACCAGTTTTGATGAGCTGGGGCGAGAAGCGAAATACGAATCTCTCGACTGTATCCGGCAGCAGAACGCTCGGAAACGCTGGTATCCGCAAGTAGCGATTCTACGTCTGTAGCTTCATTTGTGGTTGATGGCACCTCCAGACTGTGGTAACAAGAAGCAAGAGGATCGAGTTCTGGTAGTACATGCACCACTTCAGACTCGGTATCTGCTTCGACGTCAGGCTCGGACTCGAGTTCATCGTAACTCGTATCTGACAGAACCTCTTCGTCACTGCTCACTAAACTCCACTCGTCTTCACTGCGGTTGGCCATCGTAGTTGCGTCGGTGCTTGTTGCTAGTTGAGCTGTTGAATGCAGAAATCAAAGTGACCAGCTCACCACACCAATACTGCGGTTCCAAATCTCTGTCATGGTATGGACCGCACAAATCCAAGACGCCCCACCTCAATTTCCCTCACTCTCCCGTCCATCTGCCCTTCATGGAGATCTGCATCTTTACAAAGTAGTGAAGTAGTGAAGATACTTGCTGACCAGCGGAAGAGGTATCACCACATGATAATTATATTTGCCACATGCGCTAGTGATGTGCTCTGCATTGCGTGTATATTTTAACGTTAGAAATTGTCTACAGCTCCATACCAAGTCTATTTGACAGATGCTACAGATGCTAGAGTTAGTTGAATGCCGCCGCATGCTCTTGGTCACGCACCGCCTGGATCAGCATTTGATTGAAGTCGCCCGGGTTGTCCATGAACACTTGGTGGCCGGAAATGGGCACCAGGCGGAAAACGGCATAATGAGACTTTTCCAGCCGTCGAACCACTGCTTCACCGTATTCCGAGTTCATCCAGTCCATACCTCCGCCGTACATGATAGTAAGCGGTACTTGAAGTTTCTCTGGTGTCAGGATGCTATCTAGCGCCCGACGTCTAGCACTTGCTCCCTGTGTATTCAAAAGAAAAATATTAGTTAGTCATGCTCCAAACTTTACCTACCACAAGAGTTCTTACCGGGTGCAAGTGTGTGTAGAAAGCAATATCCCCAGAAGCCTGGAGAGCCCAGTTGTGGTAGCAATAATCAGTAATGAGACCAAAGTCTACCTCGCCGGACCGCACGATGTTTGTGGCTGGCGTCCATTTAATCCGCTGCCTCCAAGACCACCGCACAAGACTCGGACCAAGAGGACCTGCGAACCGAATTGCACTCTAAATACGAAAATAGCAAACCATTTGTCAGTGTTCAACTAATACAGCAGCGTGGGTGAGAGATACATTTGCCTTACCATGGGGGTAATGTAGAACAGTGAAGTGACCTTCAAAAATGACGGGAGGTCCTCCTGTTTCAGGCCACTGCTATTGACTCCAGCAGGGGAAATCAAAACGAGATGCTCAATGCGCTGTGGGTACTTTTCGGCAAAATAGGTGCTGTACATGGCCTAGAAAGGGTACGGTAACTCGAAGTCAGTGCCCATCTCAATCCCACACAAGTTTGTTGTCAACGCACCCCCATCGAGTGGCCACACAAAATGAAGCGGTCGAGGTTGAGCTCACGTCTCCAGTCTTCAAGCGACTCCACAAAGAAATCGTCCATTTCTTCGTCATTTTTCGGATGCCATTTCGGGCGCTCGGAGCGTCCGATTCCTTTCCACTCCACAGCATACTACAAGGAATGATAATACAACCGATGCTGTTAGCATTCAATTCATGCATCATCCCTTTCAGAGCATAGTCCGCAACAACGCACCACATTGAAAGCCTTCGCTAGAGTTTGCAAGTTCTACAACAAGTAAATAAACCAACGCATGAGTACCCACCTCAATCAGCAGCACAATCAAAGTCCACCACTCACCGCTGCCCAGAAGGCATTTCCGGCCATGTATCCGTGCACCAACACCAAATTGCGCGGCGGCAGCTGCTTGCCATCTCCACAGTAGGGTACGTGGATCGTGCCCAGACCTGCCACCTTCGTTTGCTTGAAGTCCGTGACCAAGTACTGCTCATAAATCTTCTTCTCCACCTTCTCGAGCTCCTTCAGGTCCGACGGCAGCCACAGATGCAAGTTGCAAATGGATAACCACACTGGAAACACACAGCAAAGCACCGCCAGCGTGCCCACAATGGATTTTTCCGTGCTGCCGCTCTCCAGACTCGTGAGACTGATGCGGACGATGGCGTAGATCACGAGCGCCGTCGTGATGACCACGTGGGCGACGTGGCTGTCGTGTCGCGGCAGTTGCGAGAGCACCACAAGGCCCAATGTGATGACGAGAGGCCAGTCCAATAGATGCACGGGAATGTGTGGGATGCACAGGTACAAAACCCACGTAAGGACCAACGCCGCAACTGTTGCAGGTTTGATCGGGAGAGTGAGTAGACGACCGAAGAAGCCCCAGAGCGTCAGCAGCAGCGCCACGAAGGGAGTGAGCACCAGTAACGTCACGCGCAACCATTTGGAGCGGAAGATAGCGGGCGGACCGGGACGAGGAGACGGAGGTTCCTCAATGGAGCTGGACGCCATGATGCCCAAGTGTCGTCTAGCGAACGAATTCGTTTCTGACGTGGTGACAGCTTTTCTAAGCTTACCAAGTGATGACCATCATTCTGAGAGCGACAAGTCAACAATTCTGTCTAATCTGATAGCGAAAGCATAGCGACCTTTTCGTCTGTGGGTATTGTATGTATATAAAGGGTCTCTTGTTGTAAATTTTTTTATCAGGTTGGACGGGGTCAGGAACGAACAATCTCGCAGCCCCGTAATCAGTCTCAAGCAATCACGAATGACCAATTGTCGCTCAAAATCCAGCCTACTCGTTCGTGTATGTTGCTGCTTCAGTTGTAGACATCGTTTTCTTTGTCGGTTGTTGACTTCGCAGTGGACAATTCCCAGTCACGCACAGCCAACGTGAGTACACGGTTGAAAGCGCTCGGGTTATCCATAAAAACTTGGTGACCCGACAGCGGCACGACACGAAAGCTAGCGTAGCGCCCAACATTCTGTAAGAGCTCTACCACAGCTTCTCCGTGCTCTTTTGGCATCCAGTCAGGCCCACCGCCGTAGATAAACGTCACGGGTAACCTCCACTTCTCCGGTACGATGATTTCGGAAAGAGAGGTCCCCCGTGCGGCCGCACCCTGAACATGGCAATAAAGGAAAGAGTTCAAAGCATGTTCGTGCCGTGAAAGTAGCAAGACAATTGGTCAATGCAACGTACCGGGTGTAAGTGCGTGTGCACCGCAATATCCCCCGAAGCTTTGAGCGCCCAGTTGTGGTAGCAGTACTTTGCGAAAAGTTCTAAATCTAACTCGCCCTTACGGATTGCATTGCTGGGCGGAGTCCACGAAACACGCTTCTCTACCATCCAGCGGACCAGACATGGGCCTAAAGGACCCATTCCACGGGCTGCCGACTGCAACAAATCCATATACATACTTGGTGAGTATCTGACAACATTGTGCAACTTGCAATGATTTCGTACCATTGGTGTGAGGTGCAGCGCATACGCGATCCGTCGGCTTAGTGGAAGCTCCGAATGAGTTAATGACGACGAATGCACACCGGCAGGTGATACCAAAATGACATGCTCGAGCGCCTTAGCGTACTTGGACGCGTAGTAGGTAGCGTAAAGCGCACCCATCGAATGGCCGCAAATGATAAACTTGTTTAGCTAAAGTCCATCAAAGTACACGAGGTTGTACTCACAATCAGATACTCGTCGCAACATGCTTGATCTCACAACAAATTTACCTCTAATTCCTTCCTCCATTCCTCCAATGACTCGACAAAAAAAGCATCTGCTTCGGCAACATTCTTCGGCTTGAACGCAGGACGCAATGATCGTCCAATACCTTTCCACTCCACAACATACTGCACAGGCATCACATACCAGCAGCAATTTCAAGCCCAGTGCCATACTCCAGCCAAAAATCGCACGTACCACATCGAAGGCCATTGCCAGATCTCGCAGATTCTACCGAAACACTAACCTGAGTACAAAAAGTCTCCCCAGCACAGCAAATTTAACCACCTACCGCAGCCCAAAACGCGTTCCCTGCGCCATATCCATGGACGAGCACAAGAGTCTGTGGTTGTTCCCTCAGGGTAGTACCGTCCTCTCCAGTATAGGGAACGTGCACCGTCCCCAGTCCAGCCACAGTCTTTAGCTCAAACGCTGACCCCAAGAACCTCTCGTAGATCTGTTTCTCCACCGTATGAAGTACTCCTTCGTCTGCCGGCAGCCACAGTCTCAGACGACTCATGGAGCTCCACGCGGATACGAAACAAGCAATTGCAGCGAACCAAAACGCTGCATGAGCCACCAAAACGTATTGGAGCAGCGCCATCCACGCCGAAAGATGCAGCAATGGGTTCTTGGGGATCATGAGGCCCAACGCTAGAGACGCAGTAGAAGCGACTGAAACTTGGATTGGAATATCCTGTGACGCCCACAGATTGCACGTCCAGGGCGCCCACAGCAGCAACAGAGCGAGTGCAACAACGCGTCTCACCGGCATCGTGAACAGCAGCCCCAGAAATCCCCAGAGTATCGCGAAACTGAGCCATATAGGCGATGAAAGCGCCAGCACCAGTGTCGTATTCATCGTATTTGAAAGTGGCAAGACAGCGGTACCAAAAGAGTAACTGGGCTACTTTGGAAATTGCCAAAAACTCTCCATGATTCCCAACATGCTTGATCGAGGTGCCCTTCCTCTCGTGATTCACTGCGTAGTTGGTGGTCTATAGCCACGTTTGTCCAATCTTCTCGATGAGATCTATTACATGTAGAGACGCATGTGCCTCAAGCATGACGCAATGAGTTGGATTATCCAACTACATGTACCGGTAGCACTAAGTACACTGTACTGTACAGTACTTAGGTTGGATTTGAGTTTTGAGGTCGCGTACGCGATCGTTGATTGCAACTAGCGTTTACGGTCCGTGATGGCTTGTAAAGATTTGACCAGATTTTCATGAAGTGGTTTGTAGGAGAAACTCGTCCAGAACTACGTGAGTTGTTCAGACTTGTCACCACATGTGGATTTTGTTTATGCTCAACATTCTGCTCGCCACGATCACTTTCACCGATGCAGTGGACGCCGTTATCACGTGCACTGCTTGTGTAGTAGAGTGCTTTCAACTGCCGAACGCTTTCCATTGTTCATTTTGCTCAGCAGTGACCAAGTCCTCCCCAGCCTCTCTTCATCTTCGGACTAGCGTACGCTAGTTTCTGCCCAAGCCCACACACTACACTCAGTGAGCAATGCGGTTCTGCTACATCCTACTCATGGCTGCGGCTACTCTTCTCTCGACAAGTGATGCCGGCTCAGTTTCGACGAGCTCGTCCCAGTCGACGACTCTGTTGGATGACCAAAATCTCATCAAAGTTGTCAACCTTCTGCGCCGAAAGCCTAACATGACACGCAAGGAGTTTCTAGACTACCACTTCCAGGAGCACGGGGGTGCGTCGGATGTGCCCAAGTCGCTGGACGAGAAACCGTACAAGTACCGACAGTATCATATCTTTGATAGTGCATTTGGCGAACGACCAGCCACCAGCGCCAACGAGACGATCAACCGAAACCACGCTTGGGTCGGGCGAGACGATGCCACGGAGTTGTACTTTCAAAACATGAAGCAGCTCCAGTCCGTGTTTTCATCGGACTACGTGCGCACCAAGATCGGTCCGGACGGTGCCAACTTCTCGGACTTGGAGACAGCCATCCCATGGATTGGCCGCGAGACGCCTATCCCGATCAACACGACGCTGTCAGCTCCTCCCACGAGTGACTCTGACTTGAACTCGAACACTCTCGTTGCGATGTACTTTGTATCCGTCGCGAATGTCACCAGCGACCTAGCCAGTAACTTCACGACCATCTTCCGCGAAGAGGTTGAGCGGCATGCCGTTGACGATGCCACCGCGCTTGTTGTCAACAAGTCACCGGACGCCATGGAATCTCCAGAGGAGTCGCTCAAGAACTTCGACCTGGTCGGATACTTCGGAGGCGCAAATATGCCCAAATACGCGCTTTACTTCAAGGTACTTCTCAAAAACAAGTCGTCGGTGGCAGCCATCCGCAAAGCGCAGCTGGCGTTCGAGGCACGAGCTGAAAGTCTGGGCATTGACCGCAGCGAGTCGATCATCACATTCGCCAAGCAGGCGCTTGTGCTGGAAGTCGGCATCCCGTTCGATAGTGATCGCCAGCCGCGCATGGACGACCTGGAGTGATCCATGCGAGAGTAACGCAAAGTGTCTACATTTCTGAGGTGTTGGTGCTTATAGGTTGATCATTCTTTTGCGTCAGTCACCACGATACACAAGGTAGATAGCTCGCAGTTTTTACTCTTACTCGCAACAAAATGCCCTGACCGAATAGCAACTTCTTGACAAATTGCCCACTGACCGAATTGCAACCACCTGACTTACCAGGTAATTGCAAATGCCCACCCAAAAAAACTGACCGATTTGCAATTTCTCCTAAACAGAAAAAAGGATAATTTCTTACAAAAATGGGAAAGTTGCTGGCGTGGGGCGGAGCGCTCTTCCTCGTGCGCTACGAGCTCGGACAGCTGCAGATCCAGCGCGTGGACGTGGACGCCGCAGCGAAGAAGGTCTCTCTGTGTGTCTGCAGCGTCAGTAGCGACCGTGGCGCTGCTGCGCTGCCTGCTGACGCGCGTCTCGTGGCTCTGAAGGAGGTGGAGGACACGCACTTGGCCACGTACGTTTATTATACTACGTTTATAGTTATTATACAGTCACACATGACAATTTGACGTTGTAAATGCTACAGCCGCTACCCAGTGATTGTTTTTCGGACTACAAAAGCTGTGGAATCGCTAAGAGGTTTGGACTCTCCTGTGACGTGGAAACGTCGACGATCTACGAAGGATTCGGAGGTGGTTGCTGCCAATGGAGATCAATCGATGGAGTTATTGGCTGCAGATCAGCTTCACTTTTTCATTTTGTACGAAACGGAGACTGGAGAAATGGGTTTGCGCTGTTTAAATGTGCTGGAACTGCCACTACGCACTGGAGCTGACGCTGATGAAGGAGCTGCAGTTGCTGGGGATGTGGAGGGTTCTCAGCTGCAGGTTTTTATGATGGATGGACCGTACCTACTGTTGTTTGAGCGCTCATCAAAAGAAGCAACGTTGTTAAAGCTGCACAGAGGAACGCAGGAGGGCCGTGAGGTTGGATTTTACCCGTGGCGTGAGCAAGTGGACGTTTCGTGTGGCATAAAAGACGACAAGTCAGCGGCAATTGAGGTGATATCGTGCACGTATGTGTCTAACACCTACAGTACCAATCCCCATATACTGGTTCATTCGCTTTGTTTGTCGCCGTCCACTTCCGATGGGTAAGATGCTAGTTTTTTTGTGTTTGGTATTATTCTCGGCGGCTTCGTCATAGACCTAACGGTGTGTCAATGGCGCGCGACTCTGATAGTGAACATCACATTTGGAGTGTTTTGGAGGAAGGCATTGAAGTGGAAGAACGTACACCTACAGATGCATCCAGAAAATGCCTCTACCTGTCGTCATTTCATTCGACTGCTGCACGGGATGCGATTGTGTCGAAGATTGAGCAAGTCACTTGCAGCTGCTTTATATCTCAACTGAATGAATGGGAGTTTGAAGCTTCACTTTATGGCGATACGGCCTCACTGAAGTCGTGGGGGTGCGATTCTAAATCGTTGCCTGTGCGTACAGAGCTGTCCAATTCCACACTAGTTGTTACTGGAACAACGGGCAATACGGTTTATGCGTACACAAATGGGATTCTACTCGCTTCTTTTGTGCTGCCCGCTCGGCCAGCTCACGTGTACGTCTTCATGATATGTTCGGCAGCCACTTGACGACGCATTGAAAGTAAATAACGGTGCAGTATATGCGTGTGTTTCGTACCAGGTGGTGCATGAGTGAAGATAAGATAGACCAGCATTACGTGCTTGGGATCCGCTGTGACGATGCCAATCGGTCTTTCTACATGCTAGGGCTCTCCACTTGCATGCAACGCCCGTCAATGGAACTTCTGCTGGGTAAGTTTGAGTAAATTTGGTCAGATGGGTTAAATTTCTAACACAGTCGTTCGTGTGGGATGAACGTTCAGCGTTCAATCATGTAGGTCACGCGTACGTTGGGAATTTTGCCAATGATCATATTGCAGGTGTCTCGGCCTCGACTCAGGTGCTATTGGTAAACGACGTTCCAGGCATTGCTGACACCACTACTGACAGCAATGGGAATGAGAAGGGCACCGACAGATGTCTTGACAATGACCAACTTGTGAAGCGCAGCGTTTTGATCACGCAAAAGCCAGGAATGCCTGAAAAGAAGCTGTTTTGCCACCGCTTGAGACTACGCGATGAAAAGAAGAAAAAAAGCGATTCACGATCACGCAAACGTTCTCGAAACGATGAAAAGGCAACTTCAGAAGGTACCGAGGCTGATCTCAAGCTTCAGCCATTCAGGTATATCGAACGGACCCAAAAATATTCTTCTCGGGACAAGAGCTCGAATCAATGTGGTGGCACAAAGGATGCTTTAGCTGCTTCAAGTGCACAACTTGACAAGCTAGCAGGTTCCCTCGGGACGCGTCTGAGGAATGGACAACGCGAGTTGGAGCGCTTGCAGTTGATCGTGAACGATAAAATTTCGCTGAGCTGTCAGCTCAACCAATTACTTTTTCGAACGTGGCGAAAACAATATGCAAACCCTGGTAAAAAAAACTGTGCGTCTACGCCACCGAATTCATATCAAGAAGGTGAAAGCTCTTACACTCCGTGCCGAAGTCTTACTGATATGGAAACGATTGTCGATGCTGCCTCGGCAATTATTACATCCAGCAACAATTTAAACGGCAATAGCTCGTGGTCATTGATGAGTGAGATACGAGTGGATCGGCAGGTAACATTGGAACGATTTCGTGTTGTGAAATATGTGCCGTCGTCCTCACTTCTCCATGTCGAAGTCATTGTAAGAAACGTGTCGGACACCATTCTGGAAGACAGTTATGCTGTACTTATAGCACCAAAGGGAGAACCAATGTCTACGCAAGGCTGGACATGTTCGTCTTCGATAGTTTCTGAATTTCAGCCTGAAGGAAAAGCACGATTTGTTCTGGAAATTCAATTTGCTCCGAGCTTCAGATTTCTTCGAGTGCGAAAGGTTTTGGAAGCGATGTTATGGCTGCACTGGAGTGTACTCCCCACCGTACAGCCGCAAAAGCGGCAACCAAGTGTATTTGGCCTTGCAGTTGCGTCCGTTACATTTTCTCCCGAGGACTTACTAGATGCACTTCCGCCGAATGATCTGGTCAATTGCAGAGATGGATTTGTTTCGAATCCGCAAGGTGCGTTTGCTTGTTCTTCGTGCGTGTGTGTGTGTGTGTGTGTTTTTTTTTTTTTTCTTTTTTTTTTCTATCGCTGATATTGATGGGATGTTGCTGCAACCGTTTAGAACAAGAGTCATTGCTATTTCTCTCGTCTGGGTCAAGTCTGGTCTCGTGGTTCGGAAACTCGAAGTTGTTTAGTCCTCTGTCTTCGATCGTGCGGCCAACGTTTGCCGTCGTAAGCATCAAAGCGATGGAGCATGAGCTGATGCTGTACGAGCTGAGCCAGATGACCGCGAATTTACCTCTGGACGTGTTTGCCATGCGTAACCCATTTCAACAACAGCACTTCCGTACTCTACAACGCGTGTTAAGTGCAATGCGACAAGAGATCCAGGCTTTTCAGCGGCCAACTATTGCGGCTAACGAAAACGGAGCAGAACCAAAATTTGCAAAACCACTACCAAAGGCCGAGCACGACAGCCATGCTGCCATTTGCCGAGCCACGCAACGGGAAACAGATCTGCAAGCTCACCAGTTGATGCAGGCATTGCAGAAGCGCGTCAACTTCCATACAATGTGGTTTGATTCAGCATTAAGTGACTAACTGAAAGTACTGAACATTTTGTTTTCTGTGTTAATCGTTGTAAGGAGAAATGTAAAAATCGGGAAGTGATGCGCTTAAGCTCCCACCGGGCAGCCCTGGAGTTGATGCAATCCAGCAAGCTGTTGTTGTAATTCCCCAATCAGTCCGGTATTCACCAGCAATGAATGTTCGATACTTGACAGAGTCATTTGTAGACGCAAGATCACAAGCAGCAGAAGCAGGACCAGTACCCATGGGAAAACTTTCACCGCCCCATTCTGAGTTGCTGGAGATGGCATCGCAGTAACAGTAGATGGTCGGTGTCGGTGGTTCGCCTTGCTCCGACTCCGGCGCCTGGTCATTGGCCCATGACTGTGTTTGATTGCCTTTTCAGAAGAAGTACTTGATGCAGGGGGGCTCTCGATAACGCAAGTTGCTGCGTCATTGAACTCCCTCGTTTCAAGAAACTCCATAGCCATTTTGACCCACTTCTCCCACTTGACGCGGTTATCACTGATAGCGCGGGCTTCAATTGTGTTCTTCCAGAATGTAGATTTACCGAAAACCACCTACGCAACGATTCCCTCAGTACCAGTCGTAGCATCTACCATAGACACATATTTTTTTTCGGATCGTACCTTCATCTCAATAAATAGTTTGCATGCATAGGGGTTGGATGAGTGCGGCACAATGGACCATCGGTCCTCGACACTGAAATAGTCGCCGTACGGAATATCCACGAGTCGAGTCGAACTCTCAACAACGCGCATCCCGTGTTTGGCCTCTTTTAGGCATTGCAGCTGCTTGATGTGCATACATGTACATGTACCATTGCGATCGTTAGCAATTCGCATTCAACTCATTCATGCATGAATACAAAACCAGCTTACCACATCAACCTGCGAGGACTTCGGGCCGATAGGAGCATCAATGGGTACTCGAAATTGTAGTGATCGCGTCATGCCTGCAAAGAGCAACATATTTTGCGTCAGTTAGGTCGAGTTCAGCCTTTTAACCCCAAAATCAACACATCAGACACCTACCAAACGATTTCTCCTCTTCTAGTGGAGTCATCCACGGATTGATCGTCATTTCAGTAGACCCTGTCTGCTCATTGAACTTGTCTAGCCCAAAAGGAGCATTATCCAAGTAGAACAGTTGCATGAATGCCTTGACCGAGACCGGAAAAGACTCCTCAAGAATCTGTGTCATTGAAATGTCCTTCGGTGCGATCGAATCCACATCGGAGACGACACTGCTCCGACGCGGAGTAGCAGATGCTGTTTGGTCATCATCGTCAACTTCAGCACCGACGACGCTGTTTCGACGCGGGGTGGCAGAAGACGTTTGATCATCATCTTCAACCTCGGCACGGGCGGTCCCTTCGTTACCGTCTTCTACATCTTCGTCTTCTGTTTCTGCAGGGTAGGACTTCGACAATGGCGGTGATGCTGTTGGCGACGCTGCTTTGCTGGAGTCGGGAGATGTCGGCAGTGCCGGGTAGCGCGACTGCGTCGTGTTCACCGCAGTCGGTCGCAGCTCGCGCAGCACACGGTCGCGTGTCTTCTGGATGAGATCGTAGCAGCTATCGCGGTTGGTGCCCCAGAAGCTCGTGAACGTGTACTCGTCCTTGCCGAACGTCGCGAGGCGGATCGAGTGCTGAAACACCATGGTCGTCGTCTTTTCAATTTCGCGAATGGACTCGTACGGGATCAGAATCTACACCAGCGACAAAAGAGCAATACACTCGTCAGACCATGAACATTTCCATTGCGACACCACGTCGGGAGCCGGAAAAGCTAGCTGCCATGGGGCAAAGCCGAGCTGCAAGTCCGACAAGTGCCAAGAGAGCACCCCGAGTGTATCCTTGAAGGTCCACCCCGACCTTTCTCTCGCGGCCAAACACGTTCGAGTAGAAGCACACATGGGAGCTCGTCGGATACATGCGTCCGTGCATAGCCAGCGTGGACGCGATGGCACACGAAAAGTCTGAAGAGGGGGAAGATACACAACAAGCAGCGACACCCGTTAGCAACCGAACTCTGTCCACTAGCCAGCAACAGCATCAACACTTCACTCGGTGTCCTACATGTACTGCGACAGCCTCCACTCTTTCCTCTCTGGACACTAGTGTACCTTGGTAGAACTGCGTCGACTCTGGCAAGTCGAAGATCATGCAGATCACTTGGTCTCGAACTTGTTCCTGTTCGTCCTGTGTCGCCTTGTCCAGTGGTAAAAACTCTCTGTCCAGTGGCAAATTCACTCGCAACCGGCCGTCGCAGGTGCTGGCCATGGAGAACTCGTCACTGCTGCGATGCCAACTGCCATGTGAAGACTGGACGCTCTTGTCTGTGAGATTGGAGCTCGTGTGGCCTCTGCGTTGTCTGCTGCTGCGTCGGTTGTCGGCGTCTTCTTCGTCGCTGGGCTCAAGTCGGCGTCGTTGTTGGCGGTGGCGACTAGCGCGACTGTCGCGGCTGCTGCAGCTCGTTGCGGAGGACGCGGAAGAGCGGGGCGAGAGCGCCGCCAGCTCCATCGGGAAGTAACTTCGACACTGCGACGAAGTTTGGCACGCGGATAGTTTTAGACCCTGCGATGTGTGTTGATGATGTATTTGAGTAGACGGGTGCGTGAGTATGCTTTTAGCTGTAGTAGTAGATTACTGCAGACAGAGAGTTTCGGGTTAAACGATATCAGGTACCACGGGTTCAACGTGACGATTGTGTTCGAAAGGCGTATCGCAAAGAATCTGGATCAAGGCTTCGGATCCTTCTGTGCTCTCAAGTCGAGTGGTAGATACATTTGAGACAACGTCAAACAAAACAATACTAATCAACCTAAGTACGAATCGCGATTTAAGGGCATCGTCCGAAAGACAAGCGTCTTGCGCATATTTTAAGCCCTCGGTTGCTTGGAGATATGGAGAACTCAGTGAGCTGTTGGTCATTCAAAAAATATATCTCCATTTCCAACCCCCCAAATTTCGGGTGTGTTTGGAGGCATTGCGTAGTCAATATTTATCCGAACTTTGCAAACCATGCATTATCGGAAACTTCTTGCTAAAAGCAATCGTATCAGAGTGTTATTTAGCTTTTCTCGAGTAAACTTAWTTTTAAAATTTCGATGCCYGATTAAATACGAAAATCGGTARGTCAACTTTAAAGGCGATTATCTCGATAACTCTAAATGGTTGATTAGTATCATTGTGTCAGCCGCTGTCTCATTTGGGGCAGCACTTCCTGAATAATTTATGGGTAGACAAGACAATTTGACGTGGAGTTCACTTCTGAGATCTCCATTTTCGTTGCCACTTGTGTCCTCCTTGTTGAAGTAGGCATCTCCGACGTGCCTGTGCTTTGCCGTAGCTTACGGGAACTTTAGCGCGCGTTCGCGCACGAGGTCTTTCAGCCACATATTTTATAGCTCACGCTAGAGCAGAGACTAAGGCGCGTTCTTATTTTCCCGGAAGATTTCCCGGGTAGCGGGTCGTCTGAACGTCCCGAAGTCCCAAAATAAGAACCAGTCTCGGGAGTTATGTTGCATACATCACTTTCAAATATCCTTTCAGATATCATAAAACCTTCCATAAATCATACCCACTTGTATGGCCTCCATTCACAAGAACGAACAAGGGACATCATGGCGCTGCAGTTGGCTATGAAC
>AUWJ02008166.1:0-11420 GCA_000468175.2 Phytophthora cryptogea
AGAATTGTTTTACTTGGATGGACAAATTAGTGTCTCGGTGGTGAAAGTCCGGCATGGAATTCTTCGTGGATAACGTTAGCTTGGCTTGGTCAATCGGTTGTGGTGACCAAGAAGAAGCTGTTGCTGGCTCAATACTTGATACCACAGTAGAAGTAGTGTGAAGGCTGCGGTGGCGGGACTAGCCCCAAAGTAAACCACCAGAGTGTTGATGATGGTATTCTAGTGACGGAGGGAGACTCCTCAAACGAAGTGCTCCTGAGTATGATACCTAACTTCGGCTTCCCTCGTCAGAGTCAAACACGGTTTCGCCGTATTCTTCACCTTCGCCAACGACAGCAAGCAGCGCTTGTCCATCCACGAGTCCGCCTTATTCGTCACATACTCCTGACTGAATACGTTCGGTCGATGGCATTGATCGAGGCAACCACCTCCGTATTTGTCCAATGCTGAAAGCGTCGTCCATGGCAGTCGTATCCATCCCCCCAAGTGGCAACCGTTGCTATATGTGTGCGTGGATTTGCTGGACTTGGATTTTGTATGTACTGTCCCGTCACTGGCCGCTTCAGCTTCAACATGTTGTCCGGCTGGAAACGCCCCATTTGGCTGTGGCCATTGAGTGGCGACGCGAGTTCATGAAGCAACGGAAGTCACTACCGCATTCACGTCCAACTCCACGGCAACCGTTTTCGCCGTATTACCGACCCACTGCTGTCAGAATACACCGGAAACCAACGATTCACGCCCACAGTATCCGCTGATTTCTACGGCGATCGAACGACAGAACGGAGACTACATTCCTGGACATGTCGTCGGCGCGTCATCGACACAAAAACACGAGCGAATCAGGCCCAGGAGCTGTTCCAGCCGCAGCTCACAATTGAACTCGCCCGCCCCCAAGCACCCAAGCACCTTCAGCCTCCAGCCCTCCAGCCATGTCAGGAGCCATCGGACTTTCCCAGCAGGGCGTCGAGCTCGAGAACATCATGCGCAGCACCGAAGGCGTGGAACGCAAGACCAAGATCTTCTGCACGCTGGGCCCTGCCTGCTGGTCCCAGGAAGGCATCGGCGAGCTCATCGACGCCGGCATGAACGTGGCCCGCTTCAACTTCTCCCACGGAGATCACGTGAGCCACGCCGACACGCTCAACCGCCTGCGGGGCGCGCTGGCCAGCCGTCCGCACAAGAACATCGCCGTCATGCTGGACACCAAGGGCCCGGAGATCCGCACGGGTTTCCTGGCCAACAAGGACAAGGTGACGATCCAGAAGGACGCCATCTTGGAGCTCACGACGGACTACGAGTTCCTCGGAGACGAGACCAAGATCGCGTGTTCCTACCCGGAGCTGCCGCAGTCTGTCCAGGTTGGCGGCACGGTGCTGGTGGCGGATGGCTCGCTCGTGCTCACGGTGCTCGAGATCAAGGACGACGGCATCGTCACCCGCGCTAACAACACGGCCACGCTCGGTGAGCGCAAGAACATGAACCTGCCCGGCTGCAAGGTGCTGCTGCCGACGCTGACGGAGAAGGACGAGGACGACCTCATCAACTTCGGCCTTATGCACGGCGTGGACTACATCTCGGCCTCGTTCGTACGTACGGGCCAGGATATCGACAACATCCGTAAGGTGTTGGGCCCCCGTGGACGTGGCATCAAGATTATTGCCAAGATCGAGTCCCACGAAGGTCTGGAGAACTTCGACGAGATCCTGGCCAAGACGGACGGTATCATGGTTGCCCGTGGCGACCTGGGCATGGAGATCCCGCCTGAGAAGGTGTTTCTCGCGCAGAAGATGATGATCCGCAAGGCCAACATCGCTGGCAAGCCGGTCGTGACGGCCACGCAGATGCTCGAGTCGATGATCAACGCCCCTCGTCCGACCCGTGCCGAGTGCACGGACGTGGCCAACGCCGTGCTGGACGGCACGGACGCCGTGATGCTTTCGGGCGAAACGGCAAACGGCGACTACCCCACTGAGGCCGTGTCAATGATGTCCAAGATCTGCGTGCAGGCCGAGGGTGCCATCCACTACGACGACGTGTACCAGTCGCTGCGCAATGCCGTACTGGACACGTACGGCCCCATGTCCACGCAGGAAGCCATTGCGTCTTCGGCTGTGAAGACGGCCATCGACATCAAGGCCAAGATGATTGTGGTGCTGACGGAGTCGGGCAACACGGCGCGTCTGGTGTCCAAATTCCGCCCGGGCATCCCGGTGCTGGTGCTCACGGCCATGGCTGGCAGTGCTCGCCAGGCTGAGGGTTTCTACAAGGGCGTGAAGGCTCGTTGCATGGGCTCGATGATCGGCACGGACTCGATCCTGTACCGCGCCACGGACCTGGGCAAGCAATTTGGCTGGGTCAAGCCTGGCGACAACGTGGTGGCGTTGCACGGCATGGTGGAGGCTCGCTCGGGCTCCACCAACATGCTCAAGGTGCTCACTGTAGAATAGACGAACAGCGTTGACGGCAGTCGGCAGGGTGCTGACAACCGCAGCAAGTGATCGTCACAGTCGCACTTAATCAAACATGCGTTTCGTGTCATGCAACTCGAATCTCGTCCGTATCCCATGACGTCACTAAACCCAGGCTTTTCTCTCTCCCGATTAATTCCGAACGCCGTTTTTGTTTGGGTACCGGTACACAAAAGAACAAAACGGCGCTCGGAATTAAGCGAGAGAAGAGAAGGCTACAGCCCAACAGCTCAAGCTAAGGCGAGCGCCGCCCCCCGTACGAGGACGCGCCTTCTCTCCTGCTCTCCCTCTGACAAACCCGCGCGCTCTCTCGTAGTCCACAGACAAAAGATGCTGCAGCGGCTACGCCACGCCGTGGGCTGGGGCCTGCCGGCGCCTCCGCCTGGTACGAGAGTGGACTTCCAAGTGTGCGCCGCGCTCGGCCACGGCCAGACGCTGTGGCTCGTGGGCGACCTGCCGGCGCTCGGCGGGTCCGTGGACGTGATCCCCAACACGGGCGGCGCCGGCGCCGAGGGCGGCCTGCAGCTCGTCACGACGCCCGACCTGTACCCGATCTGGTACAACTTAGAGCCCGTGCTGGCCCCGGCCGGCGCCGTCGTGCGCTACCGGTACGCGGTGTGCTCCGGCAGCCGCTTCCTGCGCTACGAAGGCTCGGCCGAGTCGGGCCCCGTCACGAGGGAACTCACGGTCGGCGTGGGCTACGTGCAGACGCAGGACACGCTGGACGCGCGGCCCAGACGCCGCTCCTCGCTCTGCAGTGAGGACGACACGGACGCGGCCACCATCGCCTCGCCCAATTCAGGTGCAGCAGCAGCAACGGCCGACCAGGCCAACGACGCCAGCGACGACGAGGACGTGCCGCCCCCGGCCTTCTGGGGCGTCATCCCTCGTCTCAGCTCCGGACAGGCTTTTGTGGACAGACGCGCGAACGGCAGCGAGGACGGAGCGGGCGCACTGCACCGCACGAACAGTAGGAGACCCCCAGGATCAGGCAGACTCTTGACGGACGTGATTGCCGAAGAGAACGAACAGGCGGCGAGTCCGACGCCGGCGTATTCGAGGCACGGATCCGCGCGGATGCAGGCCGGATCCGGCCCGGCCTTTGGAGAAGACACGGCCAGTCCAGGCACCAAGATGCGCGCTGTGTCGGAGGACATGCCCGCCGCGAACCCGACATCTCCGCGGCCGACGACTGGGAACGTGACGATGGAGGCCACCGACGGAGTTATTATTGCCGTTCACAGACTGCCGGTGCTCGTCCATCGAACACCGGAAGGTCACTATCACATTGAATGGGAAGATGACAACCTTATTTGCCCGTCCGGATTGCTGAAGGATTCGTACCGTGAAGCGAACTGGGACCGTGTTAGCTCCATGAGACTCACGTGGGTCGGAACTGTGCATTGCGCGGAGCCTATCCCGAAGGAAGACGAAGAACGGTTAGCCAAGCAACTTGAAGATTTTCACTGCGTTCCTGTATTCCTGGCCGAACCACTGGGCTCGACGTTCCACAACTTTTGCTATGGCACGCTCTGGCCTGTGTTCCACAATATCGTGGACGTATACGGCGCTTTGCCGACTCGCTGGTGGAATCCTGGACAGCAGCGCAATGCTTGGGCCAGCTACAAGACGGTCAACCGGATTTTTGTGAACAAGGTTATTGAAGTGTATAACGAAGGCGACCTGGTGTGGGTGCATGGGCTCCATCTGCTGGTCGCACCAAGTTTTCTGACACGGCGACTGCCTTGTGTAAATGTTGGTATTTTCTTGCACACGCCGTTCCCAAGCTCGGAGATCTTTCGCACGCTTTCGATGCGTGCAGACCTGCTGCGAGGTGTGCTGGCTGCGGACCACATTGGATTTCACCTCTATGAACATGCGCGCCATTTCCTGACAAGTTGTCGACGCATTCTTGGTCTGAAGTACAGTGCGCAGCCTGGCGGATATATCGGTGTTGAGTATAATGGTCGTATGGTTATGCTGACCATAAGCCATATTGGTATCGAGCCGTTGTTCATGGATCGGATCAACTCCAGCGCCCAGGTAGAGCAAGACGCGGCAACATTGGCAGCTAAATACGAGAGTAGCAGTCGCAAGGTTTTTGTGAGTGTGGACCGTGTGGAGAGACTGAAGGGTATCTTGCTCAAGATTGGAGCGATCGAGTTCTTTCTGGCTCAGCACCCGGAGTATGTGGACAAGGTGCAGTTCGTGCAGATTGGTATCTGGGACTCATCTAACCCGACACCAGAAAAGGACAGCGTGCGCGCGGAAGTTTTAGCTTCCATGAAGCGGATTAACAAGCGTTTCAGTGTGAACCACAGGGAGCCCATCTTTGCTTACTCGGAGGTGGAGAACACGGACATGGCCTCTAGGCTACCGCTTTGGCGTGTAGGCCATGTGTTGCTCACGACTTCTGTGCGTGATGCCGTGAACCTCTACCCGTTCGAGTTTATTTACGCGCATGAGCTGGCCAAGTCACCTGGCGTTGTGATCGTGTCAGAGTTCTCTGGAAGTAGCCGCGTACTCACAGGAAGCGTTGGTGTGAACCCATGGAAGCGCGAGGAGATTATTCAGGCTATGGAACTTGCGTTGACGATGTCTGATGAGGAACGAATTGCTCGCCACCAAAAGGACCTGGAGTACATTACAACCAACTCGCGCACGAAATGGGCCGAGCGTATCCTTGTCGACCTGAAGCGCACGAAGAAACAGACCATGGAGGGCGAGTACATGGGCTACGGTCTTGGACTGGGTTTCCGTATGCTGGAATTCAACGCTGGTTTCAAGATGCTGGAGACCGATGTCGTGGCTAAGGCTTATCGCGAGACGTTCCGTCGTGTAATTTTCTTCGACTATGGCAACACGCTCACTCTGGAGGAACCCGCTGGCTCCCACAACTTTTCCAAGTATATCACTGGTGTTGAGCAAAACGCGTTCGTGTCGAAGACAGAAACGCCGAAGGCATCATCCGACCTCCTTGCGTCTTTGAGTTTGTTGTGCGCTGACCCGCGTAACACGGTATTTGTGCTTAGCGGCAAGGAGCGCTTAGATTTGGAGAAGACGTTAGGCTCGGTGCGTGGACTGGGACTCGCCGCTGAACACGGCTACTTGTACAAGTGGGGTACAGGCACAAATGTCAACTCGGGCAGCGCAACAGACAGCAGAGCGCCGCCATCAAGCAGCGACAGCTCTAGCAGTTTGGCGAGTGAAGTGGAGGAAGGTGTGTGGCTGTGCACGAAGGACAACTTTGACGATTCGTGGAAGGATGTGACGCACGCCGTCATGGATATTTATACGCAGCGCACTCACGGCACATACATCGAGCTGAAGGGTAGTGCATTGCTGTGGCAGTACCGTGATGCTGACCCTGAGTTTGGTCAGCTACAGGCTAAGGAGTTGCACGACCAGCTTCTCCAGGTGCTTGAACATTTCCAGGTGGAGGTCGTGACGGGTACAGACTACCTTGAAGTGCGTCCGGAGGGCGTTGACAAGGGTGTGATCGTGGACCGCGTTCTGTCGACGCTCGAGTCCCAGAGCGGCCAATATGTTGACTTTATCCTTTGTGTGGGCGATGATCTATCGGATGAGTTCATGTTCCAGTATCTGGAGGAAGTGCGTAGTCGGAGAAACATGTTCACGGTGACTGTGGGCAAAAAGCCCAGCGCTGCGAAGTACTTCGTGAATGATGTGGACCAAGTTATGGAGATTGTACACGCAATGACCAAGGTATCGACCGCAGCAAAGCGCAATTTTTCCATGAACGATTTGCGGCTCTTTGATCGCAACGTTGCGTCCAGGTACTTGTCAATTTGCTTGTTGTCTGACACGTTGCTTAAGAATATTTGGCTGATACTATGTTATTTTATCTTGTGCGTAGTGGTGGACTGCTATCGTTCCAGCGATCAGAGGCAGGCATCAACCGACAGTCAGGGAATCTGGGCTACATGAGCGACGGCAGCTTCGAAGGCATGAAGTCGTCACCATTTGAAAGTTTGGCAGAGAGCAGCGCGGAGGCTACTACAGCAGAAGAGCACTCGCAACCAGCTACAACAAATTCCTTGGCAGGCCGTGGGATCGCCGGTAGAGGGTTGGGTGGCATGGGCGGTGGGCTCGGAGGTGTTCGCAACTCGATGTCCATGAGCTCATTATCCACAGCAGGAATGCCATCGCTGCATCCTACGTCGTCCACCTACGAGCAGTATCTCAGCAATGTCGACGAAACAGAGGAGAACGAGGAAGGTGGTATTTTCTTCTAAGCGGGGGCTAGTAGTGTCCAGCTAGACCGACAACACCCGAGTCCATGACTATAATAGGTAAGACAGACGACATTCGCGATTTACGAGGTAGCCGTCATTATTGAAAAGCTAGCGCGTGCTGGGCCCAGCGTGTTATGCAGGCAGCTGGGTGAAGGCAAGATGAGAGCAGAGCAGGCAAACCAGAAGAGTGAAAGCGGGTAATACAAAAGATCTTTAAGGATTGAGCGCCAAGGCGAACGAGGCAACTAACCCGCTAGTGATCGAGGTATATCTCTTGAATGTCAGGTGCGCTCTGATCGCCGAAGGCGTAGTCCTTAACGACGGCAGTCTGGAAGTCCACACCAGTGAAGACGAATCCGTTGGCCTTGTCGATGGCCGCGACCAGCTTCTGAAGCATAGCAGGGTCCTGAATCTGCATTGGTAGGAAGCTCACGAGACTGAAGTCTTCAATAACATCCACCAACGCCTCGTTCATACGACGGAAACGCTCTGCCAGCCGCGAGTTAGGGATCGTCGTATTCCGAGGCTCGAGTGAGATCTGGTCTTCATCTTCGGCGTCGTCCGGCTCGTCCAGACGGTCCAGCAGATAGCGCAGGTCCAGCACGTCCGTGTAAAAGTCCAAGTTAAATGCTGAAGAGCAGCAAACCCTCGTCAGTCTCCGACAACCGAGCAAAAAGAGAGCAAGACCAAGACAGAACACACCGAGTTTGCCGTATTGCTGCATGAGGTCGATCTTGGAGAGCACATTGATGTGCGGCAGTTCGAGTCGCACCATGGACGACAAGCTCAGCATCACCACTGACACGAACTTGGAGCTGTCGGTGCAATGATGCGCATCCACCAAATGCACCACCGCCACCTGCATTTTACCACACCACGTCAGTGCATTATTCAACCCCCAGATCAAAAGTGAGACCCACCCGGTATCCGAGTTTCTGCAGTTTGTGTAAAATGCTGTGCACACTCTTCTCGTGCGTGTAAAGCTCCACTTGGCCCGGGAAGTCAAACAACACGTACTTGTCCTTGATCGCCGCGAGCTTCTCCTCCAGCCAGTCAAAGTTCAGATCGATGTACTCCATGCAATACACGAGTCCTGCATTATTGCATCAGCACGAAATAAGAGCCCATTTTTCATTCATCCCTCTGAAAAATGCAAACATGCATGTGCATTTTTCCTCCCACGCACCGCCATTGGGTCCAAGCTGGAGCTCCTCCATGACGTTCTCGAGACACACCATCTCGGACACGTCAATGTCGGCCACGTACGGCAGCTGCTCGTTGGCCGGATCCATGTTGACGACGGCCACATCCCGGCGGTTGGCCTGCAGGAACTGCTGCATCCCATTGCAGTACGTCGTCTTGCCCGAGCCCGGAGGCCCCAGCACGATCTGCGCGAACGGCATTTTACCCGTGAATAATGCAAAATGCAAAAATGCAAATGCTGCAACGGATTCTGATTGGCTGAATTAGCAGAGACTTATAAGACACTGCAGCTTGAAGTGCTAGTTGCCTTTTTCGCTTTAAGCTCGAGTGCGTTTCTGGCAGTTGGGGTTCCACGGGTCTCGGTCGGTGCATTGCTGGGCCTTGTCAGAGCGAAGTAGTCGCACGTTTTGCGTGAGTTCGGGTGAATTGCCGTCTTCCATTTGGCAGATCTGGAAGGCGCGGGTGCTCAGCAGACGAGCGACCAACGCTGCGTTCTCGACATTCGTAGCACCGACGTCTTTGAGGAAGAAGCTGGACGGAGCTCCATTCACGAGACCAGCACTTTTCGTCGCAGTGAGGCGAGTCAATGTGCGTGCGAACTGGTTGCGAACGGGTTCGGCCAGCGCCGGATGCAGTCGCTCCTTCATACACACCACGCGTCGCAGTCGCTCCTTGAGCACAACTCGTTGCATGTCGTGAAAGTTCATGTTGCCGGCAGCATCGTGTGGCAACGGAGCGAAAAGCGTCTCGATGTCGCGCGGCGTGTACTGTGGGAATCTCTTGAGCAGGTGATCGACTTGACGCACCACTTCTTCTTCCTCTTCTTGGGACAACGAGCACATGCCGTACACGGCAAGGATATCTTCACGCTCCATGCGAGCCGACATGGTAGTCAACTCCCGATCTGTGACGACATGAAGACCCTTCTCGCCACTGCGTAACCTCGAATGCGCGTCCAGGGGTCCGTACAGACCAAAGACAAACAACCGACCGGCGGAAGTCGGGTGCTGTAGGTGCTCTGGGAACAAAAAGTTAAGTAGCTGCTTGAGACCCATGGCAGCACTCTTGATCGGGACACCACCACTAACACCATTCGGCAAGGGCACCACAGCAGCGTGGCCTGCGCCGTGCGCGTGAACATGAGCTTTGTTACCGGAATGCGTCATCAGGAAAGCCAGCTCGTGCACAGCAGTTGACTCTTGAGTGCTGCACCGAAGACCGAGATTGCGAGGTGGGTCTTTTGCAAAGCGAGCCCGAAGACAAGCGTGAGCAGTGTCTGTCCAAGCGGCTCTGTCGGCAGGCCCTATAAGTTGCAACAACTCAGCGACGGCATTTGGCTTCTCGAGACCTAATACCAGCGCTGGCCCACTTGCTAGAGCGTGAATGGCATGTTCTGCCATTTCGTCATCGCCACTTGTTACCTCCAAGTTGTTGTGGGTCTCAGCAACATCCGTATCGCCACTAGCAGATGCATTTATCTCTGTCTCGTGCGGTGCGGCCACTCGATACATCGCGCTGTGCGGGTTGCAAACCCCCAGAACAAATTGGCGTGCCGCGTCCGCTGAAAGGTGGACGAGAGCCTGTTGCTTCACCACAAAACCTCCACTCTTCAGCTCTTGCCGCACAGCTTCATCATGCTCAAGTGCATCTGCCTGTAGTAGCAGAACACTAAGCTGAGCAGGCTGCGTAGGATCCACATCTCCGCCGCGAGGAGTGGCTTTCGGTGACGCAACGCCACTGCGAGGCGTCTGCTGCTTGGCTTTGCTCATCGCGATGCAAACAGCCTTGGCCCTTCCTGTCAATGATCACAAATTCAAGAAACTCTCCCCGCTTCAACAGCAACACACACGACAGAAATAGAGGTTTCAAAAGCGCCATTTTCGAGCATTTCAACAGGATAAACACATATGCAGTACCCATAGCTGTGCCGTGGTCGCCACCGTCACATTCCGTGCGACGTTCATACACCGTTCACCTTTTATCTCAACGTCGCCCCCCCTCACAGCAGCAGATCTCTCGTGAAATCTTGGCATCCAGCAACGATCTTTCTCTCTTCAGGCCACCTACGCAGCGAGCGCAAACCCAACGCGCGGCTTGCGGGTGTCGGTGCCCCAGTCGAAGACCGTGTAGTGCTTGCGCATGAAAACGTCGCCTAGGATCCACAGCGGACCCGCCGGTGCTGGAATATCAATGCCCATGAAGGCAAAAAGACACAGCGGGCCGCTCTTCAACGTGTACTCGTCCTTAGTCAACGTGTACGACTTGCCGTTGAGCACAAATGAAATATCAGGAGCGTCGGCCGTACAGCTGATCAAATACTCGCCCATAATGAATTTATGGGCGCCCACGAGCGCCGCCAACTTGGCCACCTGGTCCTTGGGTCCGGCAATGAGCGACGTGCCCGAGTCCACGATGGCCTTGTCCACGCTCGTGAGTTTCTTGCCCTTGGACTCCACAGCATCGAGCTTGACGGACCAATAGGTGGCGCTGGTCACGTCCACGTACTCGAGTTCGCCCTTGTAGTGGCTCTTGTCCACGCCTCCGAACGTGAGCTCTCCGTCCTTCTTGTCCCCCAAGTAAAATGCAAATACCGGTTCGTCCAGCAAGCCCTGCTGGATCATGCGGTGGAATGGCGTCTTGAGGTGGTCCACACTGATCGTGTCAAAAGCCAAGCCGAAAAGACCGTCGAATTTGCCTAAATAATAGGCGGGCCCTAGCCCTTTCGTAACGTTCACTTCGGCGAAGAACTGGTCGGGTACACTGAGTCCTCCGAGCTGCAGCTTGTCCTGGGACAGGAAGCCCGACACGGGTCCACTGCCGTACATGATGTTGAAGGCCGTCCCGTTGGCCTTGTACGTGCTCGACTTGTCGTGGTCGTACACGTTGTGGGACCCGAATTTCTTATCCGGCACCCACAAGTTACTGGAGCCCGTGTCGAAGATTACCGAGAAGGGTTGGGGTGGCGACCCAATCGAGATCTCGCCGTAGTATTGCGCGTTCTGAAAGTCGCGGATGATTACGTTGGCTGTGTCTTGCAGTGCGGAATTGGGGACTTGATTACGGAATCCGTCGACGTCGGCGTCCGGGCTCCAGACCGCGGGGCGTTCGAGCGCGTGCACGTCGTGGAGCAGCGAGGACACGAACTCGTCGTCACTGCGCTTGGTCATGGGCACGCGCAGCACGGCGGCGTCCGAGACCAGCAGCAGCGCCGAGATCAGCAGCGAGCAGCGCAACATTTGGATCGCTTGGGGAATCTCGAGGAAGAAGAGCGAATGCTAAAATCAGGGGTATCGGAAGTGGGTTGTTACTTTATGTGGTTACTTAAGTACTTCAATTTTACTTTTGGATTACTTAACAAGTTGAAGTGCAATTACGGACAACCCCACTGTATTGCAACTACCTCAATCAAATAGACACAGTGCAGCTTAACCCATTAATCCCCGAAGGGCGGCCTACAAGTACTAAGCCTATAGACCGAAAGGTTAATGCC
>KV738574.1:0-23852 GCA_000468175.2 Phytophthora cryptogea
TATCGTACCAGAAAGACCGCGAGAGCCAGCGAAAAGGAGAAATCGCCATCTCCGACCACTAAAATGCGCTGGCGGTCGCTGAACGGACCCAAATTCTTGGGATTTGGGTTCGACGACGCCGTAATTGAGAAAATGGCGTTGGTCTGGGACTTGACTGCACGAATTTGCTGCGTCGCGTTGCTGGCGCTCTTGGCTCCGAGTTTCTACGGGAAAAATGCATTTTACACGTGAGAATGCGCATTAAACGCGGTGCATTTTACTCTGGCAGACGCACTTTATCATTGCGGCGACGCTTCTTCTTGTCGCCTTGGGACTTCTTGGCCATGGTGTCTGCTGTGATGTGGACCAGCCAGCCGACTGGAAAACTAACTCGCACTTTACAGAAGCGCTCTAGTACTACGTTGAAGTGCATGTTTCATGCATTTTTCGTGCATCTTCATAGATTCTAAAGTAGAGCGTGCATTCCGTCTTGATCTCATTGATCTTGCACCACAACTGGCCCCGTATTCAATCTCTATTGCAGGTTCAAATACCTTGGTATTGCACTTTGAAATGCGCAATTTCTGAGTTTAATGCAGAGCTTTCGAACGACGTCTCCATGGTGCAGACGCACCGAAGAAGTAATGCAACAAATTATCTCTACCGGAGACGCATCTATCGCCACTCAAAGTCGATCTTGCGTGTACGCGTTCTTAGAGCGCCAACCTTATTGTTCGGTGGGTTTCCATTGGCATCTTGCCAGCCAATCGACCCCATTGCAACACGTTCGTCGAGCGAAGGGCGTGAGTTCCTAGTCCACATGAAGCTCTAGCTGAGCCGAGTCACCGGTCGGCGCACAGTTAAATTTGCCAGAGTCCAGCACGAGACCCCGCTTTGCGCCACGACGGACTTGACTTCCAGCACCGCACTACGATTCGCAACGCACCAACGCATCTTCGCTTTGCTGTCCGATCCGCGAGCAAAGCAAGTATAGTGTCCTTTCAAGCGGGGTTTGGGCGTGGTGCGACGGTGGTGCCTCCACCTGGACCACACCCCACTCGCCCTTATTCAATATAAGTTATTGTGCTTCTTCTCAGACGATAGGATTCCAGTGCGTACACAAACCTCTCTGAGCATAGAGCAGTTCATTTGTTGTCGACGAGCATCGGATACCGTACAACGTAAAGCCACCTGCCCAACTAGCGTGACCTGGATATCACTTTCCAATTCACCTCGAGTGACACATCCACCTTCCTCTTCACTAGCAACTCTGCTTAGTACACTGCGATCATGAAACTCAAAGTGCTTCTGTATGCCATTTTGGCAGGAGCGACCGGCGCCGTGACGAGTACTTCTGCAGCTTGCACCAACGTTTCGGTAGAGGCCGATGCGACGCACTGCATTCAGGGGTCAATCTGCAGCGGCGCAGGTAATTCGCCAGCTGGGTCGCTGTGCCCCACCAAAGGCACCATTGCCGTCAAGGACTGCAGCAACAAGAAGCTGCCGAGTTGGACAAACACCGGGACGTGTGTAGCTCCTTCCGACGCTGTTTGTGCAAAGATCAAGACTGGTGCGTGGGGCTGCGTCTACAGCATCGCAAAGACTACCAACACCATGATCAATTCGACTGCAGCACCTCCTGCGGTGACCCCCGCTCCGACTACGACGGTCAAGTCGACCAACGTCACTGCGAACTCGACATCCACGCCAGTGACCCCTGCTCCGACTACGACGGTGAAGCCGAGCAACGCGACGTCAAGTTCGAACGCAACGCAAGCTGTCACTCCTGCGCCGGCTACGACGTTGAAATCGAGCAACTCCACGACCAATTCGACGTCTACCAGCTTGGCCGCCCCCACCAACGCCACCTCGACGAACAAAGCGTTTCTGTCGAAGGCGACGCAACGTATTGCATCCAAGGACCTATCTGCAGTGGGTCTGGTAGCGCACCTGCTGGGTCACTCTGCTCTGTCAAGGGGGCTGTCGCAGTCAAGGATTGCAACAACATCAAATTGCCGAGCTGGACGAGCGCTGGCACGTGTGTAGTACCGTCGGATGCTGTTTGCGCGAAGATCAAGACTGGTGCGTGGGATGCGTGTATGGCTCGGCGTATGTCGGCAATGGCACGTCAAACTCGACCACAAGTACGGCTGCGGCGACAGCGACTCCAGCGGCTAAAGCGAGCAACAGTAGCGCCAACTCTACGATGGCTTCTGCTTCCCCCACGACGAAACCGGTCTCGACTCCAGCAACTACCACGGCTGCTCCTGCAATCAAAATTGCGTCAACATCTCCATCGACGACAGCCTTACCAACGACGAAGACCCCTTCATCGACGACGACTGCTGCGACAACTAAGCCTCCTTCCAACAACACCGCGCTCACGACAGTCCCCNCATCGACGACGACCCCCCCTTCGTCAAGTGTTGTGCCTACAACCCCGCCTTCGACCACCGCTTCTCCGACGAAGAAGCCCTCACCGACAACTGCTACAATGCGACTTTCACTTCTGTCCGACCACCAATCCTCCTTTGACCACGAAGCCTGGACAAGTCACCACCTCGTATGCGGTGGATACTACCGAAGACTCGCCTGATGTGTCCGCTGCAGCCGTCGCTAGTATTGCTGGTGCTACTGCCGTCGTCGCCGCCTTTGCTATTTACAAAAAGCGCCAGAACTCTTCCGAGTTATCGGACAGCGTCTACCATGGAACCGTGCCGACTCCGCTGTAGGGATCCAGTTGACCACAACTGTCGCGCAGTTCACAGACTCCAGACTCCTTTTGTTTCCTTTCATTTCACGATACGCGTAGCCTCACATATCCAGGCCTAGTGGGCGAACGAAGCGCTTAGCAAGCGTGAGGCTAATCCAATTGATTTCTTGTGTTGACCCTCCTTGCTTGTTGCACATTCGTGTTCTTGGCTTGAGGGTGCTTCGACGAATAAAATTCTAGTGAAAGGTGAAGCTGAGGGACACACCGTGGGGCAGTTGGCAATTGTGTCTAGCACAACAAAGCTCCGACTAACGGTAGCGGACAAACATTTCAGATGGGGAAGCACTCGAGACTCAAGTTTAAATGAGTACAATTCGTGAGACGCGTGCCCACCACCTGCATGCGTCCAATGCAGAAGCTCCATTCACTTGAAAGTGAGCTCATTGGTGGCGTGTGGACACTGGTGGGGAGATAAATGCCATCCATTGTTGCTGTAAATTACGGTGGAGGCAGTAGTAATGCCAGAGTGCACGCGTCCCGGGCAGGCATCGTCTCAATGTTGTGCTTGTAGCAACTGAACAATCGCTGCCTCTGTAAGAAGGCTGTGAGAATTTGGTGGTCCGGCCACCGCCGTGTTGATCCTGTATCAGCACAAGCTTCCGTCATTCGGCCCAGAGAACTAACCGTTGGTAATGTGGGGATACTGCAACAATTGACTTGGTTGGGGATCTCTTCTTGTGCTGGTGGTGGAGCTGAGGCGCTGAAGAATGCAGAACGGAATCACTAAATCATTGAAATTGATACCAGATAAGTTTGGCGACCTGATCCGCGCGTTGTTCGCGTCCGTCTTCATAGGAAAGTATGCCGGTGGTGTGGCAAGATCAATTCTCACCAAAGCTCACGAAGCACGCGCACAAGCAACCGCCCCCACTTGAGCTACGCAGACTCCTTTCTCACTTTCCAATCCGCTTTGGACGGCGCACTCGCTTGAAACTCTACTGGTAGCTGGCGCACACCGACAGCTACGAGTACCCTTCAACAATGAAGATCACCAGCACTATCACCTTCGCCATTCTGGTAGGAGTGGCTTTGGCTGGGAACACCCCGGCGGTGACTCCTGCTGCGACGACAACCGCAACATCGTCTGTGACGCCCGCCCCAACCACAACTGCTATCTCAACGGATAAAACTTCCTCGACCTGCATCGAAGTCTCCGTGGAAACCGATGCCACGTACTGCATTGAAGGGCCTATCTGCAGCGGATCTGGTGATACTCCGGCTGGGACGCTGTGCCCGCTCGAAGGTGCAGTGGCCGTGAAAGACTGTCACGACAACCTCCCTAGCTGGAACGGAGCCGGCCAGTGCGTTGCGCCTTCGAATGCTGTATGCGCGAAGATTAAGACTGGAGCGTGGGGCTGCGTGTATGACTCGGCATCTACGCCGTGCCCCACGCTAGTTCTTGCTACAGAGCCGTCCGACGCCACGCCGTGTCCGACACTTGCTTTAGCA
Organism: Phytophthora cryptogea; assembly: GCA_000468175.2. Taxonomy (NCBI): domain Eukaryota; phylum Oomycota; class Peronosporomycetes; order Peronosporales; family Peronosporaceae; genus Phytophthora; species Phytophthora cryptogea. The sequence goes on from KV738574.1 coordinate 4,202, forward strand.
ACAGAGACGTCAGATAGCACCACTGATGCCGAGACGTCTACGCCGTGCCCGACACTTGCGCTTGCCACCGAAAGCTCGGACGCTGCTGTTGATACCGACGCCGACACGTCAACACCTTGTCCGACGCTTGCTCTTGCGACGGAAAGCTCGGACACGACTCCATCCGCTACCACGACGAAAGGTGCGGCAGTAGAATCCTCGACGCCGTGTCCAACACTTGCTTTAGCGTCTGAGAGCTCAGACACAACTACGGATTCGAAAACGGGGAAGTCCTCTTCGACGAGTGCGTACTCGACGGGGGCCTCCACGTCAACTCCCTGCCCAACGCTTGAGCTCGCTTCGAGCAGCTCAACCTCGAGCACTGGCGGAAAGGGAACGGCTACGTCCACTCCGTGTCCAAGTCTCCCCATTGCCTCGAGCAGCTCCGATTCCACTCCGTGTCCCAGTCTGCCTATTGCTTCGAGCAGTTCCGACCAAACTTCCACTCCGTGCCCAATTCTTCCTGTCCCCAGTGACAACTCAACCTCAGAGGATGAAGCATCAACGAACTTCGAGTCGATGGATAACCCCGCGCAGACGATCACGACGTACGCTGATGAAAAGACCGAGAACTCGGGCGAGTCGAGTGGCGAACCCGCTGACGCCGTTATAGTCGCTGTCGGTGCCGTTGCAGCGGTTGCTGCTGTTGGTGCTTTCGCCGTCTACAAGAAGCGTCAGCAACTCGCAAGCCCGAGTCTGTACCTCGGAGCGGCGGCGACTCCAGTGCCGAACTAACTTTTTGAATGGGCCAGTAGGTTTCCACTCGTGGTTGCCCTCTTCCAATGTACTTGACTTCCTTGCTCCCCAAAGGTAGGTAGGTTGACAAGTCAATGGTATCTCGTAACAAGCTGAACACGACTTTGTATTTGCATGGTTACCCGTTCTCTACTCTTCCACTTGCCTCTCTCATAGTCCCGCTCGCACTTACTTCGGAAAAGCGACGTGTTCCAACGGAGCAGCATCCGCTCGCACGAGGTGGAAAAGTTCTGTTGAATGGTCCGTCTTGCCCTTGAGCGCCAAGTCGGCAAGCATTTGCCCGATCACCGGCGTCATCTTGGCTCCATGGCCACTGAAACCAGCCCCGACGACGATACTTTTCGTCGTAGATGCAGCATTTGTTGGGACGCCGAGGAAATCGATGATGAAGTTGGCGTCGTTCGTCATGGTGTACATGCAGTGGTCCACTTGGCTGGGCGCACTCGAGTCCACGTGCGAGAAGTTTGCGGCGACGAAAGCTCGTAGGTGCTCTTCTTCAGCCGCCGGTTGCGTCACTCCTTGGCGCGCGTCCGGATCCACCGCAGGTCCGTCGTGACGGCAGATCTTGACTCCTTCACGAGCATCCATCATGGGCAGGCCGTACATCTCGGGGTACCCGTACTTGATGAACACGGGGAACTTGTCCGGTGTGTAGAGCTCCTGTTTGCACTTCCAGTACGTCCCGAACGTCGCGATCGGCTGCAGTTTGACTTTGCCCGACTGCTTCAGCACTTTGTCCGTCCAAGCTCCGGCTGTGACGATGCACTGGTGACCACGCACTTGCGTTCCGTCCGCCAGAGTGACAACCGCAAGTGCAGTGCCGTCACCATTGAGCTCTCCAGTCACACTCTCCACTGGGCTGCGGTCTCGGATCTCCGTCCCCAGTCCTTTAGCCAACTTGTGCATGGTGGCCATCGCCAACGTGGGGTTCAACACCCCCGCAGTCGGATTGAACACTGCGTGACTGGTACCAGGCAATGAGAAGCCGGGGAACCGCTCGTTCGCTTGAGCTCCGGTGAGGGTCTCGAATGGCACATTGTACTTGGTCAGCGTCTCCTCCAGCTCCCGGAGTTCGTCGATTCGCTCGGACGCAAAGTCGAGCTCGCCGGTCATGCGGATGAGCTCCACGCCAGCCTCTTTCTCAATTGCACGCCACATTTCCAGTGACGTCAAACACAACTCCGTGTAGATGTCGTTCGGATAGGCCACTCGGAAGATGCGGCTGGAGCCGTGACTTGAGCCTTTGCCGTGCAGAAGCTCGAATTGTTCCAGCAGCAGCACACGGTTGCCGTCTTTCGCAGCGTAGTAGGCGGCCGCACTGCCCATGAGGCCCGCACCGACCACCACGACGTCGTACACTGGAGTCGCCATCAGGAGGAAGATTGGGGAATGAAGCGACCACAGCCCCAGGATCCCCGCGAGTTTGCTGATCAAAGGCGTTGGGATCACTTCAACCGTAACAAGTTGACGCGAAGACGTGGTCAAGTTGATGCGTGGAGGCTGATGGGAAGACTTTGCTAGCGCTGTGGTACGAAGCAGAAACAGCAACTCGGATGATTGAGACGAGTTAGTTAATGGGCTCGAACCAGAGCTTGAAGCGCTTGGCTCAGCATTAATTTAGTTACGACGTCGCACAGCTACTTCGTGGGTGTCACCGCGTCATTAAAACGTGAGTCGCGCAGACCCCACGGCGTTCTCCCAGCGGATGATGTACGTGAGCACCTCGAACATGTAGAAGCGAGCGAAGGACATATCTCGGTTGTCCACTTTGCCCGCAAACGTCACCTTCACGCCTCCTGATTGTCGCTGAGCACTTTGTTGGGGCTGATGAGGCTGAAGACCCCTCCTACCCCTTCTCAAGACCTCTCTGTTGATGCTGGAGGACGAGTCTTCACTGTCACTTGAGCCGAGCAACTCGAGGTCGGAGCCGCCGCTGTCCATGTCGAAGTCGAGATTGTCGTCTTCCTCGAACAGGAACCACTGTAGCGTGTTAACACGGGAGAACTTGGGCTGCAGGTCCTCCGCCACGATGTCTTCGAGTCCAGTGAAATACTCGGTATAGCCCTCGGCGTAGGCAGGGTGGTTGATAGTCTGGTAGGCCACCACGTACCCGCGCGGGCTGCGCAGTCGGAACATGACCATGTTGTTCCAGTTGACCGTCTTGAGCTGCGGGTGGTGCACGCAGCGCTGTATTACTAGCGTGTCCTCGTTGATCTTGTGCAGGACCTTGACGCCGAGTGTCGAGTACTGGATCGTGCGCATGTGCTCTTCCGTGGTCACAATGTCCCACGTCTTTTGCATGAGCGTGTTGGCCGACATTCCCGTTACCTGCTTGGACATGGAGAACTGCAGCGTCGTGTCGTCCAGGAACATCTTGTCCTCCCAGCCCAGCATGTGCATGCCGGAGCTCAAGCACTGGCCGCGGAAGCGGCGGTCGAAGATCTCGTAGTAGCACGCCTTGATCATCTCCTGGCACTCGCGCTCCGTAAGTCGCGGAGTGGGCTCAGCAGCGGGTTCCGGTCCGGGCAGCGACGGCGCCATGAGCAGGGAGCTCTTTGCAGCTCCGGACGCCAGCGACGCCGCAGTGACCGCCGACGGCGCGTCGAAGTCCGTCAGATACACTTCCAGCGACGACGCGAAGCCGTCGAACTCGGCCAACTTCTGCTTGGTCACTGCAATCTGGCGCCGCAACGCGTTGAGTTCGTTCGTGGCAGCGGTGTACTGCTGCTCCATCACGGACGGTCCGCGGCGTGAAGACACGACCGTTTGCTGCTGTACATTGAGCAGCGCGTCGTACCTGGTTTCTAACTGCACCACTTGCTGCTGCATGGCTTGTACATCGTTCTGCAATGGCCAAGAGAGCGTCAGTACTTGGAATCGCAATGGAATAACGGAGACCGTGACGACAAACTCACTTTGCGCCGCTCCCGGTACCGCCGCTTGAGGTCGCGCTGCTTGCGTCGACGTTCGTCGTCTCCCACGTACACGCGGGGCTTGGCAAACATGAATGAAGGAGCCAACGGTTCGACTAAAGGATGGACTCGGTCGGCAGGACACAGCAAGTGATTGCCAGCTTTGACGACCGCAAGTCGTTTTCAATAGTAAACGCTGTCGAAGGTAGGAAGCAAAAGGCTGAAAAGGCGGCCTCGAGTCTTGAGCTGCAGGCGGTTCCCACCAAAGACAGACGGGCACGTGACGCCGGACAAGGTGAGGCCAACACAAACAGCCAGCTGGAGCAATACCAATATGGTACATGTAGAGACAAGCCCAGAACTGAGGACGTCGAGAGCTCGAGGTTCTGCAAGTGAGACCGGCTCTGAAACAACCTAGCAGGATACGTAACGCAAAGCTCGAACTGTGAATGCGTTTTTATTTTCTTGGGTAAGTACCTTTTGCAGCCTGCTTCATAACTTTAATGTTATCTCAAGCCTTGCATTAAACACTTCTGAAACAATCATAGGCCATAGAGGACTCTTACTTACTAGTAACCTTTACTTAAGTTCGCACTGGGCGTACTTTAACGCCGAGTTGGTGTGGCACGTTAAAATCAGTAGGTTGTATCATGTACTGATTTATGAAAATCTCTTGCAGTCGCGTCTTTGACTTGGTCGATGGGCGCCCGGTGGATTTGACGGAGATGTACGACAAGGGTGCCTTCCTCGCGAGCACACGACTCCATTCTCTGTTTTGCCGCGCTTGAAGAATACTGCTGCAGCGTGAACGGATTGCGGCTTGCAATCGCCCAGCTGGACGCCAGGCTCCAGCGCACGGCGCCGACAAATGTCGTTGCCCTGACAGCGGAGGCTGACTCACGCCGCATGGTCTCCATGGCGGAGATGGCATGACTCGAAGGCAACACGCAGGCATTTCGCTGCTTGGAGGTGGCTACAGGCTGCACGCGACCTGCGGCGACTTTCGATGTGTGTGCGCCTCGGACCGCTTTGCCGGCGGGATTTGGCAATCCGATCAGTGACGCCAGCTCCAGGTTGAGCTGATAATGGACTCACCCGTGTTGGTTGAAACGCAGAAGTCTTTGCTTTTGCTTCGAACGGCGTCTAGGCTGCCCCACTGCTCCAGCTGGAGACTCCAAAATATCTGCTCGCGCCGACTATGGTCAATCAAACCGTCCCTGCTGTTGCTGTGTTGGCAGCGGCAACGAAAATGCAATGCCATCCTAGCACTTTGTTGACACCGATGCGACGATGGCCCCAACGAAATCGTGCGAATGCAGCGGCTCCCACCTCGAGTCCTTCGTACGGTTCGTTTGCTGACGAGAGAGCTGCAACGTATGGTAGTGATTCGCAAACTGACAGTCTCAGGGCTGCAAGCTTTGTTGCTGTTTGATGAAGTTAGCCATCTCGACAAGTGTAGGTATCTTTCACATGTTCCGACCTTGAGTCGCAATCAAGAGCTTGCAGTTTTGGTTGACCGACAAGCCACAGGAACCTGGTGATGACTGCCGACAGACTAACGTGGCCAAGTGGCGCCTTACAACTCGATGGCGTGACGACCTACAAAGTTCACTGCAGCGAGAACTGGCAATCGATCGTGGATCGTCACAAGAACACCTGCTACTGTACATGTAATGCCTGTGCACTTTGAAGCGTCAAGCGCCAACGTTAACCACTTGCATTTGGCCGCAGTCGGCTGCACTTCATAGCCGTACGGGGAGCTACGCAGGTGACTAGAAATTAGTAGAAACGTTAGAGATATTGTAGACATTGCTTGACGGACAAAGTAAAAGTATCATGTAAAGTTTGGTGCTAACGTCCAAGCTAACGTCATGCAAGTTGAAAAGCAGTTCACCCACATCAACAATATTGAAGCTGAGGTGGTCCACGCCACTGCCAATTCGCGTGTCAATCCGCCGCATACCTCGGACCGCACACTCAGGAGCAGGAGCACGAGGCCAAACATGAGCGACGCGTTCCCCAAGGCGCCGCTGCCCGTCGCGGGTCTGCACGCCGGCAGCAAGAGCGACTTCGGAGAGGATCTGGACGTGGACGAGCTCATCGAGCGCAACCGCTGCCATGAAGACTATTACAAGCTGGAGGACTGTCTGGCAGACTTCGATCGCGACTGGAGGAAGTGCCAGGAGCAAGTCAAGAAGCTCAAACAATGCAACGACCGCGTGAACCAACTGCGGAAGGCGCAGGAGGCGGCGGCTAAGAAGCAGTAGCCTGCACAATAGACTTGGGCTCTGTATGGTTGACACATGCATTGATTGAGTTCACTCACATGCATGCGACTCTCTACTTACTTGTTGATTTCTTCTTCTTCTGCTTCTTGATCACAATCGCTGCTCTTGCTGCGGTCACGGCGAGTGAGAATTGCCGTCCGCTGTCTTCTAAAGGGATGAAAATGGCTCTACCTCGTTGAAAGGGGCACGAAAAGGGTTAAAACGGGGCCTCCACGGTTCGGCCTTCCGCGGCGGTGTCGGCGCTGCTCTCTGGGGCGTCTTCTTCCTGCTCGTCCGACACATACCAGCCGTCCATCGTGTCGATGTCCATCGCAGTGTCCTCGTCTCGGCTCTCCTCCTCCATGGCCAGCCGTGCGTACTCGGCGCGAGCGTAGCGGTCCCAGTCACTGTGCAGCACAAATGGAGAGGGCAGTTAGCAACAGTTCCACTAAGATACCGCAGCCTCTTGCACGTACGTTAGCTCCGGCTCGGCGAGTTGCTGACGCAAAAGGAACGGGTCGCGCTGCTCGAACTCGATGAACTTGCTCAGGTTGAACAACACGTTGAAGAACACACCCGACACACGGATCTTGTCTGGACGAATAAAATCCTTGTGGTAGAACTCGCCCTCCTTCTCCGGGTGCAGCAAGTCGGACATTTGGCACAAAATATCCTCGAACGGCACCACTTCGTGGCCCAAGCACTCCATGCGGTGGATCTGGTGACGGTAGAATACGCGCATCTCGTCGGCGCGCAACACGCCGTCCTCGTTTGTGTCGATAAGTTCAAACCAATACCTAATACTGACGGGATTCGCTTTGTCTTCCTCCGAGAGCATAAAGTCTGCAATGACATCATTGACCGTAAGTACACACGAAATCACGAAGCATCCTGCATCTGGTCCACTTACAAATGAAGTCCTCGTAGCTCATCTTCTTCTTTTCCTCCGCAGTTAGCGTTTGTACGCGAGCAAATGGACGTCGACCGCGCTCGAAGATACGGTCCACAATGATACGGGTAAGGGCGTGACCGCCATAGCGTACGAGATCGTCGGGGCTTAGCAAGAAGTCGTGGTCCGTGTCCAGCTCCCAAAATTTGCAGTAGAGCACGTAAAAGTGCTCATACGAGAAGTAAGAGTTTACCTGCATCTATACATTTAGCTGCAGTACATCGAAACAAATTGACAACGCTACCCACGAACCTTGTTGATGTCTTCTTCCTCGTCCACAGTGTTAAATGCGCTGATAAGATTACTGCGCCTCAGTTTTCGCAGCGTGATTCGGCCGCTGCTGTCTCTATCTACCGAGTAAAATATCCGTACAACCACCGTCAAGGCTACACAAAGCACAACGCACAATAGTTAGCGCCGCCGCAATTGTCGATGATCCCCTCCCAACATCGTCCGTACCATACTTCTCCTGAAACTCAGGCGTCCCTCCAAGAAATTCTAGTCCGGGATGGTATTTCAGCAGTTCTGTTGGCATAACCGGCAATTATTAGTCAAGCTGACCGAGCCAAACCCACCCTTGTAAAACTAGCCGCACCATGCAAAAACGGCGCGAAGTCGTCTCGCTCTATGAAGTCGTTCTTCGGTTGTTTCACCTGTTCAAAAACCACACCAGCACTCGTAAGTTCTCGGCCGCATCACCCTTGCAAATCTCATGCGACCACGTACTACTCTAAAGAAGCGCTCCACGCTGTCGCACGGGGCCATCTCGCGCATCCAGTAGCTCTGGAACATGTCTTTTGTTATGCGCTGCGGTACGGCGCCATCGGCGCTAGTGGGGCTAGCAGACTCCTCCGCCGCTGGACTGGAAGGAGGCTTTGGTGTTGTCTCTCCCACTCCTTCAGTGGCGAGGATGCGTCGGAAGAATGGCGCGTTGAAAAATGATGGGAAGCCGCAGAGATCCTTCGTGATCGCCACGAAATCCTCCACTTTCATGCCCTCCGGGTACTCGCGGAAGCGGGCGTCAATATCCGACACCTTGCGTGCCAACGCATCCGTCGAAAGGCCACGCAACCGGCCTCGTCGGCCTTCACCTGGCGTGTAAAATCTCGGGACCTCGATCTTCTTAAGAGCTTCTTCAGTCATGGGGTGGTCGGGCTGGCATGCAGCAGGTTCCTCCACCTTGGATATCTGTTGATCCTCCTCCATATTCTCGTCTGCATCTACTGAAGGTGCCTCTTCAGTAGAAATTGCAGGCTCCTCTTGGTTCTCAGCAGGGGCTTCCTCTGTACCCTCTTCATTGTTGTCACCAACAGTCTCCGTCTCTCCTGCTGACATGTCCACATCGTCAGAGGGCGGGGGCGGCATCGCGTCCGTCTTAACTGCCTCCATCTCCACTGCAGCAGCAGCAACTGCCGCCGCAGCATTGTGCAGCTCATCACCAAATAGACTCACGAGGTGTTGGTGACGTCTACGGGCACTGGGACTGCCAGCTGAGCCGGGACTAAGCAGTCCGAACTGCTGGTAGTTGGGCGGGCGCTTGGGACTGCGCGAGGGCGAGTCGCCTCCACTCCCAGCAGCACTCACAGTAGCCAATAGCGCGTCCAGATTGAGCTCCTTGCCCTGTCGGAGGTCCGCCACCATGTTCTGGATCAGTTCCTTCGTCCCCTCCACGTTGAGCCACTGGCGGAAGAGCTCCTCCATCTTCATGCGACCCGCGGGACACAAGTGCGCGCTCTCGATCTCCGACAGCCGAAGGGACTCGGGGCCCGTGCCGCTGGAGCTCGTGGGGGACGCCATGGCGGCGTCCGAGGCCTCCACTTCAACGGTCATTTGTTGGACTCACAGGGGGCGATAGACGCAGCGACTGGTGCGGCGCGAGAGAGAAGACGATAGAAGGGGTGGGGCAAGTCTCGAAGACGGCGGGGGAAGCGCGGGGGGCGAGGAATCGAGCGCGAGCGGCGGCGCGGTGTCCTCCTGATCTTCCTTCTTCCTGTCTGATAGTCCGACGTCCAGCGCCCGCCCTCCCTTGAGGGAACTGCTTGCTGATTGGCTGGAGAGACACACTTTTGACCAATGGAGAGGCGGCAGAGAGGATACAGAGACGAGGACGACGGCCGATACTGAATTCAGGTTCTTTCTTCCAGCAGAGACTTTGCTGTGGATGATGCCCACTCCACCTGGCAGCTTCATCATGCGTTTGTGTTTGGTCCCAGTGGGCAATCGAGCGTCGTGTAATTGCAGGGCGATTGGATTCCGCCTCCAGTGGCTTTTTCAAAGGGGTAAACACGTGCAACCGACTGAACACGATGGCAGCAGTCGTCGGTCGTGTGAGCTAGCGACATTACCAGCAGGGCAACACGTTGCCTCCAGGCGAGTTAGCTAGCGACGCTACTAGCAGCGATGAATCCACCGCGGGACTGCTGTTAGATGACATGTGCGACCGTGTCCCACGTGGTGCCCTGCAAGAAGAGCTAGGGATGATTGCTTGCATCTGCGAGCTACTCGTTGGTTGTCATTGTTGCCTGGTCGCAGCTCATGACGAAACTCTAATTCTAACTCTTAGTCTGCCACATCTCATGTATAATACTGCGTGTGAGGATGAAGACGAGTGGTTGACAAAGTCGTCGGTCAGCTTTCCCAATGACCGAGTTTCGCGCCGACTGTGGAGCACTTTCGAAATTAGTACGTTGTGTACGCGTAGTTGCCATAGTACGTTAACTGTAAGCTCAATGCGCATAACGCAACAATCCTTAACAGCTTCAGCCACAGGTTCGTGACGGGATGTCCTGTCTTGATCTCGGTTGTTAACATTCGTTTTCACAGTTTTCAGTTTTCAGCTGCCTACCAAACGGCATACACCTCGGCCGCCAGCCATCGCCATTCAGCAGTGTATCAATCATGTGGAAGCCTGGTAGCGAGCGTCCCGAGGACAAGAAGCCCAAGACCAAAGCCAGCGCCAAAGAAGATGCCGCCCCCATGAAGGTGGACGCGCAACTGCCACGCGGCATCAAGAACGCGCCGGCCAAACTGTCGCAGAAGACGTTGGCCATGAAGGTTTGTGCTACAGTCCTTCGCTGCTCCTGTGTGTTGTGCAATGTACTGACGCTTGCTGGTACTTGCTACTGCAGTTCATGCAACGCAAGAAGACCACAGAGGCGCAACGTATCGCTGCTGTGAAAGAGCAGCACAAGCAGGACACGTGGGAGGCCACGCCCGAAGACGACGCCCAGGACGACGGCTCCAAGATCGTCTGCGTGCGCGACGTGCCCGACCCGTCGCTGCCGCTGCTGTTCGGTCGACGCTCCTTCGGTGGCTTCAACAAGGGCGTGGAGGACGAGTTCAAGGAGGCCTCGCGAGCGCTGCGCTATGCAGCGTCCGAGGAGAAGGAGCTGCGCGAAGAGGTATCGGCCGAGGAGATGACGTCGCGCATGCTCAAGTACACGGGACTGGGACGTCGGAACGGCGGCAACAACAGAGGCGGAGGCGGCAAACGCCCCACCAGCAACAAGCGTCAGCGGAAGTAAGCAGTGAATCCAGTCAGGTTGATAAGTTATTGCCCAGTCCACGCCAAGGGAGTGAGTGTACAGTCACGTCGGTCACTCATCGTCGCTGGCGTCTTCGTCACTGAAGTAGCTGCCTGCCTTGCGCTGAGGTCGTCGACGGGCGGAAATCGCTGCCGATGCTGCTGACGACGACGGCGTGGTCACTAGTGACGTTTTGCTCTGCGCTGACAACGCTGTAGACGGATACGCGAGCACCGAGATGGACAGGTCTTCGTCGTCGGAGCCTGTCGGAGGCGCGCTGTACACAAACACACCCGTTCAATCCAGTACTCCATTAGATAGATGAGTCTCCTCTTTTGCCCAGCACAGCACAACGTACAGCATGTTGACGACGTCTTCATCGTTGAAAAAGTGCACGCGTTCGTGCGGATCGAACTTCTTCTTCTTCTTCTTGAGGTTCTTGCGGCTGCTCTTGCCTCCAGTAGCCACCGGTCGCCCCCGCGCGCCCAGCACGTTGCGAGGACAGTCGTACGAGACGTGACCGAGCTCGCCGCACTCGAAGCAGCGCTGGGACGTCGAGTACTTGCGCTTCTTGGCGAACTCTGGCGAGCGGCCGTTGTCGCGACTCAGAGACACGGCGAGCGTCATCCCCTCGAGCGGCATCTTGTCCATCTTGGCCACTGCACGCGCGCAATCGTCCGCTCTGGCGAACTGCACGAAGGCCACGCCACGACTGCGACGAGTCTCTTTGTCTCGCAGCACCAGCACACGCGCCAGCTTCCCGAATGGGGCGAAGAGTTGCGCCACGTCGTTTGTCGTGTACGCGTACGGAAGCATGGCGACGTACGCTGTGCATGGAGACACGCCCGAGGCTGTGTCGACGGAGGGCTCCATATTGGCAGCTAAAGTCGACAGCTAAGTCGACAAAAGAGTGACCGTTAGTGACTACAGCTGTGTTGACTTAAGAACGTTACGCCCGATACTATGGTACGACCAGCTAAGCAGGTCTGAGTGTGGGCAATTAACGCAGCCCGAAGCCTTCGGCCTGGTTGATCGCCAGCAAGAGACGCTCTTTGAGCTTCTCACGACTGTTGTACTCTGGCAGCAGGAGGTGGTTGAAGCTGTTGAAAACAGATACACAGCACATCGGGTTAGCTTAAAAGGCGTTTAGCGCACAAACAGGAAAGATATCCCTTACCAGGTGTGTGCAGTTGGCAGGCGGTCCGAGTCAGGGCCGTTGCGCGAGATGACAAACACCAAGTTCGAAAGTCCGCGAATCGGAACGCGATCGCTGCCGGTGGCGAACCGCAGCAGCTTCTTCTTGTCCTCCAGCGGCAGCGCATGAACAATAACCCAAAAATCTCTGGAAAAAGTCTAGTTAGTAGTCGAACTCAACCAGCTCAGTGCACACATATACTGTACCTGATGAGATTGCTATCCTCTGTGAAGCCATCCTCGTAGTGTGTGGCTTCCTCGAGCGCCTCAAAATCAAGATCGCCGCTACCGCAAATCAGCAGTTGAAGTTCCTCCCATCGGAACATACTCAGCACCTCGCGATTGCAAACCTGGTGAAAGCCGTGGTGGAAGGCAGCGTACTGGCGCGAGACGGACTTGTTCAGCACATAATCAACGTATAACGATACGTACTCCTCGCGATTGGCGTTTGTGACTGGGATGGAACTGCCTCCAGGCTTCAGTTCCACCGTCTTCACCTCACCAAATACTTCATACGAATACTCAAAGTTACGCTGGTAAACTTCCTCCACATTGCCTTGAAAGTTTAATAGTTGCCGCAGGCCACGACCAAGATCGGGCAAGGCTAATTCAAGATCACCCAAGCCCAGGGTGCAACCCATAAGCTTTTTGTACACGGTGTGGGGAAAGCTCACGTCCAAGATGACCGCATTGTAGATTGCAAGAGCCAGTAGTGTACCAATTAGCTCGAACTCCATTGTAGCCTCCAATGAATCACTATTGAACCACAGTGTGCGAGTCTCCTCGTCGTACGTAAGCATGCCATACGCCGGATCAAGGAGCTGTCGAATAAGGATCTGGAAAAACTCCTTTCGCACGCCACCCTCATCGATGCCTTCTTCACCCACAAACTTGACCTTGAGTGGTTTCTTCAAGGCCTCAGCCGACGACGATATATGCACTAGCTGCTGCATCGCATCCTCGACAATATTTTCACGACGCACTTTGAGCACCAAGTAAGGCGAGGGTGCGCTCTCCATCATCAAGATGGAGCGCGATAGCACGGCATCTTGTGCGCGTGCGCGCTGCTCAAGGTCCGAGTCGATCTGCAAAACTTTGCTTTTGGAAGCTGCATCCAACACAAACGGAAAGTCACAAAATGACATCTCGGAAAGCATGCGCTCTGGCATGTGTTCAGCTTCCCGTTCAGATTCTTCCTGCTCGCGCTGTTGCTGATCTCGCTCGCGCTCGGCCTCGTCTTCCTCCCCTCCGTCACGCTGTCGGCGACGTCGGATTTCCTCCCGCTCGATTCGTCGAGCAGCACGTGTTGCAGCGCTGCGCTTCTTCCAGAATATGATGGAGCGCGAGTAGTCCTGGACGATATCCACCTCCGAGTTTACAGCATCGTTGTAGAACTCGTCATAGGAAGCAAACGGTTCAAGACCATCTGCACGCTCTCCGTTTACTACATGAAGCTCCGCAAGCACACCGCAAGCTGCGTACACAAGGTCCATTTTGCGCGAGCCATACAAACACACTGTAATTGCCTGCTGAAGAATGTCCATAAGTCGGTGGAGCTCGTCAGCGGAAAAGAACGTCACCCATTGCGCGCGCACCAGAGCTTTCGCATCTTCGGACAGATAATAAAACAGTCGGCACAGTCCCCCCACCACATTCAAATAATCTGGATCAAACATCGACGGGTGCTCGAATAATACCAAAAAGAACCGCAAAGCACGTGGGTCATGCCACGTCGAGCAGACGTTCCACGGTTGCGTGACCAGCATCTCCAGCGCGTTCCGAAACGTGTTTTGCATCGCTTCATGGTCGCTCCCAACCATAGCTGCATCCAGCAGCGTAAACACTCGCTCCATCATCGTCCGATCAATTCCCCACCACTTCATCTTCATTTGATCTTGTTCATTCCCAATCTTATCCCCAATAAAAGCCGCACTGAGAGCGTCTGGGTCCGAGAACACTTGGTATACCAACCTCTTGACTACTCGATAGTCGTTCGTCTCCGTCGCGAGCTTCAGCGCGTTCTCCAGTTGCGTCCCCATGGACGTCACAGGAGCAGCAGTAATTGCTGGTATAGTGTCCTTAGAGACTGAGTCCTTGTGGGTCTTCACACTCCCAGACGAAGCTGAAGCTTTCACAGGTTCCGTGATGGTCGTAGCAGCCAAATTGTTCGTGACAGCGGACGTGGAGGCGGGTGGGACGTCCTTGAGCGTCTCCATGTCCACGTCCTCATCCTGTTGGCGCGTGGCGTCTTCCATCTTGACGTCCTCGTGCGTCTCTGCGTCTTCTTCCGTCGCCTTCTCCACCGTCGAAGCTCCTCCCGTCGCCAGCTGCTGCATCTCCAGCAGCGCACGCGCCACTGCGTCGTTGGGCTCCAGTCCCTGAGACAGGAAGCGCGCGTACGAAGTGCGGAAGAGCTCCTGGAGCTGCTCGCTCTGCTGCTGCTGCGTCTCCATCTCCTTCTTCGGGCAAATGAATACGATGGCTCGGATCTTTGAAGTGGGCATTATTGACCAATGGTGATAGTGGACGCTTCGGATTGGTTAAAAGTCGACGTTCGAGAACGTCCATGGGGATCACACGCTATTACTTGATCATGAGCATCGTAAGGCTCGGACCAAGTACAGTACTCAATACTGTGACCCAGCGACAGAGGCGGCAACCCTCGTCGTCGCAGTGTTACCATCGTGCAGCAATCGTCGCATACAATTTCCAAGTCATCTGTCTCATCCCGTGCCTCTCTGTGATTGGTCTGTATTTCGTCCAATCCCATGCCTGCATCTCTTCCGACACCTCGACCGCACTTCACTTGCATTCCGCTCGACGCTCGACACGATGGACGCTAACCGGATGATGCAAAACTGGCGCAAGAAGATGCCGAGCAAGCGCCAACTCACGTCCAGTATCAACCAATTGGTGCAGCAGAAATCCGTCGCGGTTCTGTACTCGCCCACGGAGGTGGAGCGCATCAAGCAGATGACGGAGATGATTGCGCAGGCCACGAGCGACTACGAGGCGGACGAGGACTGGGACCGCATCCTGCGCGTGACGGACGCGCTCAGCAACGTCCGCAGCCGCGCAGTGTGCGTGTGGAGAGAGGAGAGTACCGTAGTTTACGTATTAATGACGTTGTTGATGCTGCTTTTTGACAGGTTGAAGGAGTCGATTCGGTACCTGAAGCTGCGACTCGGAGACCCGTCGCCTCGCGTTGTAATTTTGACGTTGACGTTGACTGAGTCCATTGTCAAGAACTGCGGAGATCTCGTGCACCAAGAGATCGCTACGGAACCTTTCATGAACGAGATGGAGGCGATCTACAGAGTGCGTTCTTTTGGAGTTTTATCTGTGGAAGAGGAGGGGTTTTTAAACTTTGGATGCACTGCAGACGCACGCCAACAAGCGCGGACGGGAGAGTATGGAGATCGCCAGTCGTGTGCTGGACATGGTGCAGGCCTGGGGTGAGGCCTTCTTGCCATTCCGAGTACGTTTCGACTTTGGTTTTTGAGAAAAGGGTGGCTTGGTGGCTGACGATTTTGGCTGGTTGACTGCAGCACGAGTTCCCGCTGTTTGTGGACACGTACCACAACATGCGCAAGAAAGGCGTCAAGTTCCCGGACCAATACGATGAGTCCAAGGTGCCAGTGCTGACCCCACCCCCGGACGTGCCTTCTGGAGGACGCAGTGGAGCGAGTACTGGCTCAACTTCGTCGAACCAAGGCCACACTTCCAGTTCAATTGACACGTCGTCGTACTCCAACTCGAGTAGCGGACTTGGTGGGTTGTCGACGCCCGAGCTCTACCGTGTGGCGACGAATGTATCCGAGATGTTCGAAGACATGTTGTTCGAGGCACAAAAGGATGTCTCTGCCATCGGAAATCATGGTGTGATGGAAGAGCTAGCTGTTCAAGTGAGAGAAATCGTTCACAGGATGGAAGGTGCAATTCCAATTGCTGTCGCGGAGGGTGACGAGGTACGTGAACTATGATGTCTATCACTTTGAACATTGCGAGACTAATTATATATTGCTGTCTTGACTTTTGTAGGACCTTGAAAAGTACCTGTCTATCAACGATGACCTACATGCTGCTCTGAAAAAGTACGACACGTTGCTAGCTGGAAATCAGCGAGCTGATGAAGATACCGCTGGCAAGACCCAGAATGCTCTCTCGGAAGACGTCGATCTTGTCGACCCGTTTGGCCTCAAGGACGACCTATCTCCGCAAGGTAACCAAGCGTCTGATGATGATCCATTCGCTGATTTCGTCCGGGCACGCACGGGATCCAAAAGCGCAGACAAGAAGGAGCCGACTCCATCCGACAAATCGACGGAACCTGAAGTTGACGCCAAGGTTGCCCCGAAGGCACTGCAGCAAGAGAACGAGGAAGACGACCCATTTGCGAGCTTTGTGCAACAGCGCGCCTCTAAAATTCTCAGTAGCAGCAGCAACCAGGATGTGGAGAGGGAAGCCAAGCAGGCTACTGCGTCGGTTCCTGTGACCCCTGCGACAGATTTGATCGACTTGTGGGATGACGGTAAGCCTTGCGAACATTGTGCAGACTGGGTACGAGGTGTCCTGATTGTTTTGGTGGGATGTTGTTGTTTTCCAGTAGCTCCTGCCTCAGCTCCTATCTCTGCCCAGCAACAACCGGTGGCTGATCTATGGCTAGGAGACGACCTCCTGAGTAGTTCAAACGTGCCTCCTGCAGTCCAGCCTGTTGTTGCGCCGGTGCAACCCGCGCAAGATCCATGGAGTGGTAATATTTAATCCTTTACTATAAGGTGATTCAGTTGTAGTACTGACCTACGTTGTTTGTTTAGGAAACAATTCGTTCTCCAAGTCAGGCACCTCCGTGGTGTCTCTGCCTGGGCCTTCAAGCACGACCAGCACTTCGATGGGTGCAAGCTTGATTGACCCTTTCGATATGATTGACTTCTCGTCAAAGGTTTGTTGAGGTGTCTTTTTCATTATTACATTTCAGTGTGAAGGTTTCTCACGGTACTTGTTTCGTTGCAGGCTTCAATCTCGACTCCTGCTCAAGCCAACCCATTCGATAGCGTTCAACCTGCGTCTCCTGCTCAGCCTCAGCAAACATCGCAGCCAGTCGCCAACAAATCGTTCAACCCCTTCGACTTCTAGATGCATCCGACTTTGCGAAGGAGGTAAACCGTTGCGTTGTCGTCTGTTGTATGCTGAATGGCACGTGTATATATGCAAAATACAGATCAACTGTCAAGAAAAGGTGATATTCAGGGCTTAGCTAGCGAGCTTTGTTCTCTTCATGCTACCAGCCGTCTCAACTCGCGAAATGAAATCCTAGATATGCATCGTGATGAAGGTGATCGACCCTATCGACTGAGTCGCCACCCCACTCAGCCGTGCGCGATCGTTTTCTTCAGCCGCCCTTCACTTGGAACTACTTGACGCGTGCTTCTGGGCCGACTTGAATCCAGGCGTGTCACGATCACCTCCGACCGTCTCCGGTTTCGTGTGGTGTCCGTGCATCTCCTTGTGCGCCGTGCCGGCCGAAGTCTTCGCCGCCTCCGAATCCTTCCCCCGCGTTTGCTTTGCAGCTTCCAAGGCCTTCTCCGTGTTGGTCTGTTCTTGAGTCATAGTCGGCTCCTTGGGCTTGGTAGCTTTCGCTTCCGTCCGCGTTCCCAACCCTTTGGCAGTGTCAGCTGCAGATCCAAGTTGCTCTTTGGCTGTGTCCTTCACCTTGCCAGCCGTGTCTGCAGCTTTACCAAGAACTCCCTTCGACTGCTCCTTCGCCTCTCCAGCTTTCTCCTGAGTCTTGTCCTTAGCCTGACAGGCGGTCTCCTTGGTCTTTTCCTTCATATCACCGGCCTTCCCTTTAGCTTGGTCCGCGGTCTCAGAAGCCTTGTCCTTCGCCATTCCTGCCGTGTCTTTCGCAGTGTCCTTCACCTGACCAGTTTTGTCTTGAGCCATATCCTTCACATCTCCAGCCTTGTCCTTCGCCATACTAGCTTTGTCCTTTGCCATCTCCTTCGCGTGACCAGCCTTCTCCTTTGTCATCTCGGCTGCTTGACCGGCCTTCTCCTTCGTCATTTCTGTAACTTGACCAGCCTTCTCCTTTGCCATACCAGCTTTGTCCTTCGCCATCTCCTTCGCTTCACCAGCCTTCTCTACAGTGGTGTCCTTCATTTCACCAGCTTTCTCCTTCACTTCTCCTGCCTTCTGCTCGGTCTTCTCCGCGGCCATCCCCACCTTCGCCTTGCCCATTTCGACACCTTCAGTGAAAGTCTGCTGCACCTCGTTCTTCTTCGCAACCGCAGCACCGGTGACAGCCGCACCCTTCGCCTCGACACTCTGAGCCGTCTCGGAATGCTCGGCCGCCAACTTGGCGTTGTGCAGGGTCTCCGAAATGTAGCTCACGCTCTCGGTGACAATGTCCACCGTGGTGGCCGCCATCTTGCAGCCCAGACCGCCGGTCACCTTCGTGTCCACCTTGGCGACGGTGGCCGTCACACCCAAGCGTTCATCCAAATCTTTCACGCGCTGCACGACGCCACCAGCCTTGGAGCTCACGCCCAACTTCTCGTCACCAAATTCAGCAGCACGCACAGCTTCGCCCACTGCAACTTGTGCTCCGTGTGTGGCTTGGCCTGCCATGTTGCCAATGGCGTCGCGCAACTTCATGAGCTGATCGTTGGTCGTCTCCACTGCGTCGGTGGCTCGTTGCCGTCCTGCGTTCACCCAGTGGTGCAGTGTGTCCATGGCTTGTTGGCCACGTGATCCTGCGTACTTGTCATCGTACGCAACAGCTCGACTCTGCAGGTCGTCAAGAGACTCGCGAACTTCGCGCATGCCGTCGATTGCAACCGGAACCGATCTCTCGGACAAGTCCTGGCCCTGGGTCTTGAGCTTCTGCGTTGCCGAACGCGATGCATCCAGCGCCGACTTGAGGTACTGCCCCGCAGGCTCAAAGTTCGAGTGCTTCTTCTCGTACTCCTCCACACGCTTCGTCAACTGTAG
Source organism: Phytophthora cryptogea (assembly GCA_000468175.2). Lineage (NCBI taxonomy): Eukaryota > Oomycota > Peronosporomycetes > Peronosporales > Peronosporaceae > Phytophthora > Phytophthora cryptogea. Next base: position 22,833 of record KV738574.1, read on the forward strand.
ATACCAACATGAACACAAGTTAGCCTAGTTACCACCTGCAACGTCACCCACCCCATTTGCAAGGCCTCACCTCCGTCAGATAGGAATCGGCCTTCTGGGTCGTGTCGTGGATCTGCTCCTTCGCGTGGTCGATATCGTGGTGGTGGGCGTCCATCTTGCTCTGCAGGTCAGCCATTCGGGTTGTCGCTGGAGGTTCTTGGTCGGTTTGCTCTACAAGAGGTAAATCGCACAATGGCAACAGCAAGTGAGGGCGGACACGCCTTGGGCCATCGCGCCGTTGGGTCTTGAGAGTTTTCCGTGGGTTGCCTCCAATTCTTGCGCTCCTCGTCCCAGCGCGTGCCGGGTGTGAACACTTGACAATTGCATCGAGCTTGATGTACAATGACAACGGCCGGCGGACAAGTTTGCATTCGTTGGCCTTCTCCCACGCAGCTAAAGCACCGAAGCGAAGGGGACTTGGCCGCTTTTCTCAACTGTTTTCGTTCTTCACCACGTTGGAATGGGCCGGGTAGTGACGAGCTGCTGCCAACACCTCAGATCGTGAGAAGCAGGCGGCGACGTGGGTGGAAATGACTAGATTCGCATTAGCCTACTTGAACTATAAAGCTCTTGGTGTCTTGATGCACCATTGAGTTACTAGAGTGTCTAGGAGCTCTTGGTGGCCGTCTTCTGGTCGGTCGAGTTGTCTGCGTTGGAGCCCTGGAAGGCCCCGGTCACGTAGCCCAGCGACGAGCTGACCATCCCCGTGGCGCGCTCCATCAACGTCGGGCCGTCTTCATCGGAGCTGCTCTTCGTCGTCGTCTCGGTCGGCTTCATAGCCTCCGAGGCCTCCGACGCCTTGTTGGCGATGCTACTAGTTGCGTCCGACATTGCCGTCTGAGCTGCCGAGGCCTGGTCGGCCATGGCCTTTTGCGTGGCAACGAACTGATCCTGCAGCGCCTCGAAGCCGTGGAACGTGGCGTCTCGAGTGGAGGTGACGAGCGACGCGATGGAGTCCTGCCACGACGACACCGTCTGCGA
>AUWJ02008215.1:0-15483 GCA_000468175.2 Phytophthora cryptogea
CCTCGGGGGCTTCAGTCTCCTCTGGTGCCTCAGTCTCCGCGGGGGCTTCAGTTTCATACGGCGTTTGCTCACTGCCCTGGGTTGGCGTCTCCTCCGTACCTTGCGTGGGCTCGTCCGTGCAAGGAGCTTCAGTCACCACTTGAGTCGGGGCCTCCGTTTCATATGGGATCTGCTCAGTGCCTTGCTGCACAGTGGTTTCTTGTGTGGGCACATCGGTGCAAGGAGCTTCAGTGACAGTCTCAGTTGGGGTTTCCGTCACGATCGGAGCGTCGGTAGTGTACACGGTGACCGCGGTAGGGGCCTCCGTCACGACCGGAGCGTCGGTAGTGTACATGGTGACCGTAGTAGGGGCCTCCGTCACGACCGGAGCGTCGGTAGTGTACGTGGTGACCGTAGTAGGGGTCTCCGTCACGATCGGAGCGTCGGTAGTGTATGTGGTGACCGTAGTAGGGGTCTCCGTCACGATCGGAGCGTCGGTAGTGTACGTGGTGACCGTCGTTGGGGCCTCGGTTTCAGGGGTATCGATCTCAATCGAGATAAGCGGAGAGAATGTCACCGATTCAGTCGACTGGTGAGTGTACTGAGCAACCGCGGGTGGCGTCGTCTCGGTCGTATATGTTGCCACCGGGGGAGAGGTGGTGGGTGCTGCGGTCTCCGTGTACGGAGTGGATTCGGGCGAACCAGTTGTCGTTTCCGTGGGCGGTGCCGTTGTGGTCTCTGTCTGCGTATACGTAGTTGGCGTGGGTGGCACAGTTTCCGTAGGCGGCGCCGTCGTGGTCTCCGTGTATGGAGTAGATTCAGGCGAACCAGTTGTCGTTTCCGTGGGCGGTGCCGTTGTGGACTCTGTCTGAGTGTACGTAGCTGGCGTGGGCGCCGCAGTTTCCGTAGGTGGCGCCGTCGTGGTCTCCGTCTGAATGTACGTCGACGGCGTCTCAGTGGTGGTCGGCGCGGGGGTAGGCGCTTCGGTGTTATAAGGAGTGTACGGCACCGATTCCTCATTACCCTTCGGGGCGTCGGTGGCAACCTCACATCCGTTGGAAGTCGCCGGGATCGGAGATGCAGTCTCAGTTACGTCAACAGCCTCCACGGACTCAGCCACCCCCACAGCGGTAGGGCACTCGATGTTCGGAACACACCCGTTGGTCCCGCTTTCCAGTGGCACACAACTGGATCCGAAGATGAGGTCACCGTGCGCGCCCGGGCAGCTTCCGACCTCCTCCGCGCAGATGGGGCCCTTGGTGCAGTAGTAGCCTTCGTGGCCCACCACAGACACGGGAAACCAGCCGTCGCTGCCGTCGCACTCGTCGGGCATTTCAGCATCCTCTTCGCAGGCAGCAGCTTCGATCGTACTGGTCACAACCGCAGTCGTCGATTCGGTGACGTCCGTTGTGGGGGCATCCGTGGTGGGTGTAGCAACAGTGCTCGTCGCGACGGTGCTGGCAGCACTTCCGCTGGTGCTGTACACGACTGTTCCCGAGCCGTAGCCGGCAAGGACTGGGGCCACTGCGACAGCGGCGAGAAGAAGGGAGACGTTAAACTTGACCATGGTAGCTCAGTAAAAACAGGTAGCTGGGTAGCTGGGTAAGTCGCTCTTTGCAGATGCAGGCGAATTGGAGAATGAGAACGGGGCAGCGACTTGCTTCCGGGCGTGAACCCCACGAGCCTCGCTCTTCCGCAACAGGATAACGCCTCTCAAACGCAAAGCTGCATCCTTGCTGCCTGTCGTCGGTTGCATTCGTTTCAAAGCACTTCAGCTCGGAAAATCATGTAGTACGGGCTCCGAAGCGCCTTCCGGCCGAGTTCAGTCGAAACCGAGTGCCTCTTGAGCCGCAACGGAAATGCTGGCTTCCGATGCTGACTAGTAGCAGCGCCGAGTTTCGTCCCTCGCTTTCGTGCGCGTCGGAAAAATCTGCTTGCAAAACGGTCGAGCACGCGCGCAGGTATGTCACATGATAGTCGCGGTGCGCTAGAACTGCAGCAAATGGGCAGGAGATTCTACTCATTTGCATCTTGAGTTCCTGGTTGATCTTCTCAATTGCTAGTCGCAGGAGCTAAATGTCAGGGTGGCGACTAGCAACGCAGAAATGTTGGAAAAGGGTGCGTTACCAGCGCTACACCCACCAGCACGATACGTTTTCACAATCGCGTCGGCTGCAGCTGCAACTCCAAACCAGGACAAGACAGGCTCGCAGCCCTCACGACAGTGAAGCTAGTAGCCTTCCGACGGTCCTGTCCCCTCATCGTGAAACTCCACAGGTACCCTACACCAACTGACTTCAACTTGAGTAGACCCCGTCGTAGTGAAGTTGCTCTTGATCCAGCATCATACTCTGATCTCACTGCAAATCTATCAAATCACAAAATAGTTTTGCGTCAGACATTGTTCGTGTTCAGGAAGATACCGTTAGCGAACACCGGACACCATACTACATCAAATAATAGCTACCACACCAGCCCCTTACGACACCAAGCTACTCAATCGGTAGACGTGCGAGTGTTCAGTCAGCAGTTCATGGTGTTGCACTGTGAATCCGTGCTTGTTGACCGTCCTGTGTTTCTCCATCGCCACCACTGCTTCGTGCAGTAAACTCCACTGCTCCGACGAATGAATGTGACTGCAAGCGTTCACAGCTTTCACACACGCGAGTGCTACGCCAAGCAGGAGAACGAACTCCAGTGAGCGATGTTGGTCCAGCATCACCAACACCAATAGTACCCCAGTAGCTACAACAGCCCAGAGGGGCGTCGTGCGGCCTAGTACTGCCATCACCACCGCCACAAACTTCCACACGAAAAGCTCCAACCGGATCACACTGCACGAGATCGTCTCCTCTGACAAAAGAAACAGCTTCGCAGTAGTTAGCACCGCGTCTTCGATCGACCGGTAGCCCACCACCTGCCCCAAAGTCGTCCTCCACTCACCGTCGTACTCGGCTGCTTTTGTGGGGACCTCAATCCTCTCTGAGCCTGAAAGTCCCTCACGGACGCACCACGACAGTGCGTCCTCGTAGCCCAAATCGTACAGCCACTGCATATCTCGCTGCGACGGAGGATACATTGACCACCACGGAGGCACATAACGGGACGGGCGGATGTCTGCATCCGCGAACACGTTGGGCGTCACGGTGATTGTGCGAACGCCTTCAAACAACGGCTGGTTGTCCAGCAGCCCACCGTCGATCACGTACTCGTTCTCAAGCTCAAAGGGCATCCCCACCAACGGCGTAGCACAGCACGAAGCAACCATCGTCTGCAGTAAGTGCAGAGGGTTTTTAAAGTGCGAAACTCGGCGGGTGACCCACGCCGACAGCGACGTGTACACGACCGTGACCTTGCCATCAAGTCTGTCGAAGTTGCTCATCTTACCGTGCTTGGTGATGGCGTCGATGAGGTAGTCGCGCATCTTGAACGGTCCCTGCCAGCTCGCGTGGGCGGCAGGCACGTAGTCGTTCACCACAGACTCGCAGATGGCGTCGAAGTCCGAGTCGAGTACGAGCGACACGATGGACAGACAACCGGCCGACGTGCCGATGAACCGGGCGTTCGTATCGAGTTTCTGCTCCCGTAGCGCTTTGCACACGCCGTACATGTAGACCATGAGCCATCCACCTCCAGAGAAGGAGAAGTACAGTGGTGGTTCCTCGTCAGACGGCGTTGCTGAGGGTTCCAGTCGTGGGTGGGGGTTGTCTTGTATGGCTCGGCAGTGTCGAGGGTGAATCGACAGACTGCGGTCTCGTTGCCACAGCTTTGGCAAGAATTTGAGCTCACTGCGTCTCCATCGTAGAACGGATCGACGGCCGCCTCTCAAGGGACGAAGAAATCTCGTCATGCGCCTCCGTTGCTTGTGTATGTAGTGCTTGGTCTTGAGTCGGTTGATGAGGTCGAGGGTGAAGACGCCTTGAGGTTGAAGCGAAGACATCGTCAGACGAGTTACTACTCCGAAGAGAATCGAAAAGTGACGCAAAGTGGGGAGTCGAGCCATCCAGGAGCATTGCGTAGCGTGTGGTCATAGCAACGAGTCTAGCCCACCGATAACACCTCGTTATCACAGCCATATCCATTCAAAGCGAGGTCGTTCGTTTGCAGACCATAGGAGGACAACGTTTGTTTGCAGACCATTGGAGGACAACTGTCGTGTGCTAGCGTCATCAACAGGAATACGACTATCAGACACGTTATACCAGCAATGACAAGAGCAAGCGCACTAACCTGCTGCAGTACATTTGAACACGATACCGAATGTTGAGCTCAAAACTTGTGGTCGGTCCAAAGGCAGTTGTAGTCGTCCGGGTGCCAAATGGTGTGTAGACGCGGGAAGTTGGTGGCGTCACGTAGGGACTTGCATTCCACGGCTTCGGGAATCCAAATGGTTTGCAGTTCAAGCAGCTTCGGGATCCCGTCCACCGTCGTCAGAGGTGTGAGTCCCAAGTCCAGTATCTCAAGGCGAGTTAGCGAGGCCAATGGCGTAGCGTCCTCCACTTTGGTCGCGTTTAGCCACAACCGACGCATGTTGTGCATCTCGGAGAGCAATGCGGCGTCCTTGAAGTCCACTCGACCAACCAGTGACAGCTCCTCCAGCTTAGTGAGCTGAGAGAGGAACTCGAAAGTAGTCTGGTGATCACGGTGACGACGTGCCAATTGACGTTTACCCCGGTCGGGCAAAGACAACACCAGCTTCTCTAAATTCACCAGCGCACCTAGAGGTGTCAGGTCTTCGAAGAGCACGTCCAGCAGCTCCAGCTGCTTGAGCTGCACAAAGCCTTCGAGCGGAAGCAGGTCCATCACTTGGGCTGTGGGAGGCAGCGACATGGACAGTCGAGAGAGTGCCGGCATTTCTCCAAGAGCCACAATCTGTGCGAGATCCTCAGCGCACCACTGCTGCAGCCGCAGGTGGCACAGTGTCGATGACATCAACGTCAATGGCAGGTAGTCTGTGAGTGGAGGGAGCTCGAGTGATTTCAAGGCACCCTGTCTACTCGCATGCCGAAGGAACGAGCTGGGGACACGGTGCGCCATCGGAATGGTGAGTCCTCTGCTCGAGACGACTCTGGTTCCGTTCTCCTCGACATCTTCTCGCAGGACATCAGCAATGTCGTCCTGGTAGTTGTGTTTGTACATCCTCAGCTTCTTGAGCTTGTGCAGGCTGCCCAGCCACTCGTAGTTCAAAGGTGGCACGGGCATGTCCTGCACCTCGTCCGCGGGCGCTCCTCTCTCTCTCGTGTCCAGCAGCAACTGCTCCAGCGACGTCAACGCTGCCAGCGGACGTCGATCGCCCACATGCGTCCACCGAATGTCCAAGTACGTGAGGTTGGGCAGTCCTCTCACGAACTCGAGATCTGTGAGCCTCGTGTTCTGCAAGTGCAGGATCTCGAGCTCCGGACAGCTCAACCGGAGCTCGAGCGAGTCCGAGTTGCCAATGTTCGTGGCCTTGAGCGACCGCAGCGCCGTCAGCTGCTGCAGCACGCTCAGGTCCGTCGAGACCCAGTTCTTGCTCATGTCGAGCGTCTCGAGCTGCGGCAGCGCCTGCAGCGCGCCAAAGTCCACGACCCTCGTCTCGGACACGTCGAGCACGTGCAGCTGGGGCAGCGCCTCGAGCACCGCCAGACTGGCCACGTTGGTGCGCCGCACACTGAGCGACTGCAGCTGCGGGAGCACCACGAGCGGCGCGAGGTCCACGACGTCCGTCTCGGCCAAGTCGAGCGCGCGCAAGTTGCACGCCGCCGAGCCCACGTCCAGCAGCTCCGCGAGCGTCACGTCTGCGTCTGCCACACTAAGTTCCTGCAGCGTGGGCAGCAGTTGCAACACTGCGGCCACGTTGATGGCGGGCTCCTCGTCCTCGGGTGCGTCGTCTTCGGGCGTCCAGTACGGGTAGTCCCAGAACCGCAGCGAGTGCAGCGCCGGCAGCGCGCGCAGGAGACGAAGCAGGTGCATGCCCGTGCGCGGCACCTTGATGGTCGTAATGCAGCGCAGCATGTCGGGCGTCATGCGGCGCAGGAAACTGTCGGCGTAGTAGCTGGCGGTCGGTAGTGCGTCGGAGCGCTGCGGGTCGTTGGAAAGCGGTGGTGGCGGCACGCGCACGACGCTCTGGGACAGGACGAAGCGCCGCAGGTCGGAGCAGGCCAGCGAGCGGCTGCACGAGGACAAATTCTGCCAGTCGCGGAAGCACAAGAAGCCCACGACGAAGCGCAGCACGTCCGTCTTGCCGTCCAGGTTGCCTAGTACATGCTCCATAGCGTAGATGGGGAACTGATTGACCGGTGGTCCTAGAGTTGGGATGGAGGAAGCAAGGGGATTGGTGGAAAGGTTAGGCTGGAACCTATAGAGATATGCTTTGGAAATTCTACAGGTTTCTGGAAATACTACAGATAACATGTTTTAGTAATACGTTTTGTGTGTTTTGTATGTTGGAAAATGGGGAATGCCTTGTGGGTACCTATCCACGAGCTCCAAACAGCAGTCTCGGAGCTAAATTTCTGCGTGCATAACCTCCGTTGGACACCAAGTGAAGCTGATCCACGGACAGAGCGGCAAATAAGACGAATGCATGAATTGACCTTTTGAAAAAGACGACCAGCGTGTCCAGTGTGGATTGGCACAACGATTGCACAGCGCAAAAGTTTGTGTTTTCTCACGCAGTCGACTCATTGAGTAATGCCACGTGAAGACCAGCTACAGCTCTGACACGAGTCAATTTCGATAAAAACTTACAGTATGCAGCGGTCCACGCAGATCACCTGTTTGCTGGATATATACTGCACACGTACGATAACCCTGATCACAGCCCTTCATGTATCTAATCGATGACGGTACTGGAGCGCTTTGACGCGACCAATCATTACTTCAGCAACATTGAGCCTTATACATAACAACAAGACAGGTCGCACCACCGTTTGGTCAGGCTGATTACTTTTGTTCTTTCCGATAACTCGACACAAGGCTCCTCTTCAAGCACCGCACACTTCCTCCAACCAAACAAGCTTCGTAACTGCAGTCACGATGCAGAAATCATCTCAGCATCTTTCAGGCCCTCGGTGGCTACTGCTCTTGATTGGCGTCCCCATCGCCGTCTCCGTTCTCATGCTGCTGTCGATGTGGTCGACCTTGCACGCCCAAAACTCGCTCCGTGCAACACCGGACGAGGATCGAGTGAAAAGTATTGCCGAGGTGCAACCCTTAAGCCTGCACGAAATTGTTCAACAGCGACGCAACAAGACGGTTTTGTCGAGCGATGCACGTCTCCATGCCGATGACTTGGCTCGCTCCAACTCATACGAGCACTGGGCACCCGTGGTTGTGGAGAAGTGTTTGCACGGCATGAACAAATCGTCCGCACCCTGCGTCAAGGAGGCGCAACCGTCGAATATGGTGGAGGCGCAAGAGTTGTTGTACCCCGCTTTCAGACTTCGACTGCCGCACTTCGCGAGCCCAGCCATGCAGAGTCTCTGGTTGTCGCAAGGGCTCCACCTCGGACGAATGCGAGTGTCCGAAGACAAGGAGTGGGCAGAGTACCCGGCATTCCAGGGCCAGAATATGGTGTTTGAGAATGCCGTCTTTCGTGGAAACCCTCCTCCAGATGTGTGGTCTGATGAGAGCTGTATGGGTGGCGCAGCATCGCACACTTCCTTCCTGCATAACGCAAACTCTCATGACAACGGCTTTGACGGGAATCATAGTGTTGATACATTGGTCATCGCTACAACGCCCGATTCGTGGTCGTTCCAGCATTTTATCGATCGAGTTGCGGTGGTTTGGAGTCAAGCGCAATTGGTCATCCCCGCCAAGAAGAAAGCGGAGACAGTGATTGTGGCGGGTAGGAAACCCCGCGACAACATCGTGAACGAAATCTACGAGCGGATGGTAGGCCAGCACCTGCACAAGACCGAGCCAGTGTCTGCGCGACGACTAGTGTTTTCGTGTCGAGCTCCGCTAATTCACCCGTACACAACGCAGCGCATCACTGAAAACATTATGCAGTCGTTGCCGGCAGTCACGATCGACGTTGCCGACCGCAACGTTATTTTGTTTCTATCGCGAAACTCCAAGGGTGGCAAAGCGCACAATGGCGGACGCCAAATTCTGAATGAAGAAAAGTTGTTTGATGCTATCAACGCAATGCTGAAAGCAGAGGGGCGTTCGGAGAAGTTGCAGTACTTCCGGCACAGCGACTTTCATGGGCTTGAGCAGGTTGCCACCTTCATGAGAGACAGGGTGAAGATGATGATCGGGCCTCACGGCGCAGCCTTCTACAACGCCCGCTTCGCTCGGCCTCAGACGACCTTGATCGAGATTGTCCCGAGCCCAGACAAGTTCTTTGTTCCGTGCTTCTGGGAGCAGGCACGGCTACTGGGGCAAGACTATTCAGCTCATGTCGGCAAGGTTGTCAACAGAAAAAATGACATGGAGGTGGAGAGTATTGAGGAGGTGGTGGGCCTGGTACACGAACGGTTGGTATATCTGAGTGAATCGTATCGATCGTCGGACGCTCTTGGAAGTAGTTACTCGTGGAAGGTGGCAACAAAGTCGGTGTAGATTAATTTTGTTCTGGGTGAGTAGAGCTTGATGTTTACTTTGGCGAAAAACAGTTTGAAGTTGTACGAGTTGATTGTGAATCAGCAAGTAACCTAACTCTTCAACTTAATTTGTACATTAAATCGACGTCCAAGGTTTTGCGTTATCCTTCCCGTCGGCGGCGAATATGGGTTGCCCTGGTTTGTGACCCACATTGTGATCCATTCGTCGAAGCAAATGACATGTTTACTACAAAAAGCTGCCGTGGTGATCGACAACACAACATTTTATTTGTTTTACAAGAACGGGGTTCAGCTCCAGAACTCGTATACGTCTACCATCTGAGTAGTTTGCTCTTAGGTTCCGGCATTCCAGTAATACTGAATGCAGCACGCGTTTCCTGCTATCCAATCGAGTCGAGTGCCATTGCAGTTCACAGTGGTGGTCGATAAGATCGTCTTCACGTGGCCTTGCTCGACCACGAAGAACCCCGATGCGATCGCCCAGAACTGTATGTGCAGCCGATCATCCCGGAGCGAGTCTTTGGCGCATCATCTTGAAAGGTAGAGGCAACACACAAGAGATGAATGGAGTTACCGGTATGCAGCGCATCGCGTAATCCACCGCAAGTCTGCACCTTCCATCTAGCAGAAACCCACAATCGACAGCATAAGACTGAAGACGACAACGTCAAGTGGACCGCCCTCAATATCTCGGTTCTCTTTTGTGGCCTGGTCATCAAAAGCAGTGGATGCACACCGAGACAAACAAACAAGCTCCCCCTCACCCAGATGTCTCCACCGAGTTTGTGCTGCACTAATTTTTATTGGTTCTAAGAACTGTCATATCCAATGTTAACTTATAAATTGTATAACGGAGGTATCGAGACAATATCCTATAAAACCCATGTATCTCCTACCCTCTTTGATTTATGATACTCTTCCCAACCGTGTACAACGATATTACGCCCTGTTCCCGAGATTTGCGTGCATCGGCTGGTAGGTCCGACCCGACTCTCTCGGCTGGAAGCGATGCTGGCAAGCAGCAGCTCATTATCGCGTCGCCTGCTCGTGCCCTTGATGAAGTCCTGGCGCCGGAAGCCGCGCGCGCCTCTGAGCCCCGTCAAGAGCCTCTCGTGGCTCGCAGCCGACGCCGACGTGGGCGTCACGCGCGTGTGCCCCACCGACTCGTGGCGCTACGAGATCTCGCTGCGCTTCCCTCGCACGCACACGCGGTGGCTCGTGCAGCGCTCGTACGCCGACTTCCAGCGCTTCCACGCGTCTATTGAGGGCGCGTTCCACCAGGCGCTGCACGCGCGACGCATCCAGCTGCCCAAACCTTCGAGACTCAATTGGGCGCAGTCCGCTCGGACGGCGGCGGCCGACAAGCTCCGCAAACAACTGAACGGCTACCTGCACAAACTGCTGGAGATCGAGAGCGTCCACGCGTCCGACACGTTCAAGGACTTCGTGACGCCGCGTCCCGAGTCGGACGACAGTGAAGTTGTAGAGGAGGAAGTTGGGTCTCTGAAGAGGACGGGGAGGTCCAGTAGCACCACAAGTACAAGCACAAGTAGGAGCTCTAGAGACAGTGTGGACGGACTTGTGGACGTGGCGATGCCCTTCCCGTGGCGGGTGCCGCCTCCGACGGTGGCTCCGTCCAAGTGTGAGGAACTGGTGCATTTCGGTGGCACCATTGCGTTGACGGCGTTGGGCGGACTTGCTGTAGGGTTGACGAAGAGAAGCGCACTGTCGAGTTCACATAAGGCGGCGGCTGTGGCGGCGGGAGTTGCAGGTGTCGCGCTTACGGGGCCCTTGTCCGCGGTCTTCGCTCTGAGTGCTCTTGGCGGAGGCGTCGGCAAGTACCAGCTGAACAAGGCGGCGTACTTAAATGTGTGCAAGCCAACACACGCACAAGGATCAGGGATCGAGTTCGTTGTGGAGAATGCCGAGCAGTTTTCAGGTCCGCGGCGTGCTGCGAGGTTTGGAGACGCGATCCACTTGTATTGCCATAGTGTACGCAAGTCGGTGCGTGTGGTGGCGCCTCCAGACTCCAAGCGAGGCCATGCGATGGCGGCAGGAGCTGATTCCAGCAAAACGACGTTGCGACTGGTGTCCCCGTATGGACACTCCGGGCCACTTCGACGTGGAAGCCAAGTTTTTCTGCAGCTTGTAGATGGCGAATGGGCGGGGCAGCTTCTTGGCGTGCAAGGCGAGTTCATCACCGCTACCAAGTACTCACCTGCGGTTTTCCATCTAGGCACTGTCAACGGTGGACATGACCGAGTCGACTGCCTGGAGGAAATGTCAACTGAGCACCAACCGGTTCAAGAAGAGCGGGTGTCGATTCCTCCTTTGGCACCGAGAAGTGCAGCACCGTTTAAGCTCCGCGTCATGACCTACAACGTGTGGTTACTGCCGAGTTTAGTGTCGTCGTTCAATGAGAAGATTTCCCCTTGGGCTTCGCAGCGCGCTTCAGCCATTCCAAGATGTCTCGCGCCACTTGATGTCGATGTGGTGATTTTTTGCGAGGCATTTTGTAGCTCTGCACGAGAGAAATTGGTGTCTGGAATGAAGTCGCAAGGATTTATTTACGAGACCAAGGTCGTGGGAGATGCCTCGCTTCTCGGCACCAAGAAGGCGATTGATGGTGGCTGCTTCGCCATGAGCAAGTACCCTCTAACCAACTGCGAGGAGATCACTTTCGGCAGCGTCGCGTCAGGTGAAGACCGATACGCTGACAAGGGCGTTGTGTACTTCCAGATCCGAATGCCCGTCACGAGCAATGCCGGTGTCGACACGACCCAGACTGTCCACGTCGTGGGCACACACCTGCAGGCATGGGAGACCCCGATCGCCGTCGCGACTCGAAACTGCCAGCTTATGCTTATGCGTGAATTCGTGGACTCGTTGTGCCTTCCGAAGCACGAGCCGGTGATCTTCGCTGGAGACATGAACGTAAACAAGCACGCGGAAGGCGCGCAAGCTCCCGACGGCGAGTACACGGCGATGCTGGATCTGCTGGGTGTTTACGATCCTGCACTGCATGACCAGTCCCCCATCTACAGCTTCGACCCTCTCACGAACAACCTCGCAGTCGACGGTCCCAGCTCCGGAGGCGTGACGGAGCGTCTTGACTACATCATGTTCGAGCGCAGCCACCGCCAACCACTTGCATCGTCGACTGAAATCGTGCAACTCAAAGCCACACGGCATTGGTCTCCGCCTCGAGGCGTCTCGGACGAAGTCCTCGTGGACCTGTCGGACCACTATCCGGTCCTCGCCGACTTCCACTTCTAGTCTAATCGCTCACCCTAACTTATTCCCAACATGGCTACACAAAAGGCAACTTTCCCCAATGTAGCCATGTTGATCTTTACAAGCAATCTGATTGGCTGAAATTGTTTCTTAAACTTTATTTTAAGATAATCCTTTCTGCCACGTAGACGCTTGTTGATGAAGTTCTGGCTTTACTCGAGCGCGAGCCTCGCGGCCTGCGTGGGGCTGCTCTGGTACACGTACGTGACTCGGCAGCAGTTCTACCCGTCCGTGATCTACCTCGTGACCTCCAAGGTGAGCGTCCTGGTGCTGGGCAACGCTGGGCTCGTGCTCACGACGCTCTTCGGGCGGTTCCTCAAATCTTTTTTTCTCGGGACACTTCGCGATGCGGAAGTGGAGGTGCGGTCTCTCATAGTTTATAAATGGATGATTACGGAGACTTTCTAATCTTATTTGTGATTATTTGTTGTGTAGCTATTGCACGAGAATGTGCGCTACGCCGTGACGGAGACGTGTCTGGCGCTCACGATTTTCCGAGACGAGATCTCGTTCCACGTCATGGTGCTGTTCACGGCGCTCGTGTTCCTTAAGATCTTCCACTGGCTGGCACAGGCCAGGATCGAGTTTGTGAGTGGAGGGCTCTCATATTTTATATTATGGGTAGTTGCTGAGTTTTTGTTGTTGTTGCTAGATTGAGCAAACGGACGTCATCTCCCGACTCACTCATGTGAGACTTGTGGGGCTCATGGCCATGCTCGCAGCTGTGGACACGGGCTTCGTGGTGTGGTGCTCGCTGAAAGTGATGGAGATCGGACCTTCCGTCTTCATCCTCTTTGGATTTGAGGTGAGGTTGCGATAACTGCACTGAGAGTTTTGAACTGCGCTGATGGGTGGTGCTTGCTTTTATTTGTTGATGGCAGTTCCTTATCCTGCTGGTGACGATCGTGGCTACGTTCCTGCGATACGTTCTATACGTGGTTGACTCCCGGATGGACGGAGCGTGGACCAACAAGTTTACGTACCTGTTCTATCTGGAGCTGGTGTCTGAGGTTACCAAGCTGGTTGTGTACTTGGTACGACTCGTAGTTTGCAGCAAGGATTTTTTTTATTGCTAGTTGCTGTCATCACTGACCTCATATTCTTGTCGATAGGTCTTCTTCATGCTCATTTTCACATACTACGGCATGCCGCTGCACATTGTGCGCGACCTGTGGCTCTCTGTCAAGAACTTGCAGCGACGTATCGCGTCATATTTTCGCTATAGAAAAATTACTGCCCACTTGAATGAGCGCTTCCCGAACCCGACGGAAGAAGAACTGCAGGAGACGGACAGGACGTGCATCATCTGCCGCGAGGAAATGACTCCTGAAGCTTGCAAAAAGCTGCCATGCTCGCATATTTTCCATGTGGATTGCCTCAAAATGTGGGTCCAGCGCCAGCAAACATGCCCGACGTGCCGTTCCACCATTCCGACAGGGCCGCGTCGTCCTGCAGCTGTCCCCGAAGGGCCCGCGGTTCGTGCTGCACGGCCTGCCGCAGAGAACAATGCGCCACAAGCACCAGCAGCGGCAGCTCCCGCAGCAGAAGCCCAGGCGCCGGGTGCTCCTCGTTTTCGATTTGGCGTTGCGTTCGGGCGAGTGGTTCCTCCACCGAATCCTACTGGAGCTCCAGCTGCAACGACCCCACCAGGAACTACGCAAACCACTACACCCCCAAATTCTGCAGGTTTTCCCGCTGCTGCACCAGGCCACCCGTTCGCTACTGGCTATCCGAACCCGTACATGTCACCAATGATGTTCGGTCCGGGCATGGGAGCACCTTTCGGCTTCGGTATGCCAGGTGCATACGGTATGATGCCTCCTTTTGGAATGCCTGTGCCACCGCAGTCACAGCAGGGTATACAACAGCCTGGTGTGGACCCTGATAGTATTCAGCGCCAGATCGACTTGCTGCACGCTCAATTGGCTGTGCTCCAAGCTTCTGCAGCTCAGTTTGGATCTCCGCAGCATGCCGTGCACCAACCGCCTGCTTCGGCGCCAACGACACAAGCTCAATCCGGAATTTCAATTCAAGCCACGTCTGCAGCTCCTCTATCGTCCCCGGTTGCAACTTTTGGAAATTCAGAACCTGTACCCGTACCATCCTCAGCCGCAGCACCCGCTGCAGCAGAAACTTCGCAGGTCGACCTTGAAGAAAAACGTCCGATTCCAAGTGTCCAACAGGAAAGTGTTCAGTCGTCTGCCTCGCTTCCGGTGGAGTCCACGATTCCACCGGCTCCGCAAACCGAAGCCGAACGCCGCAGGGAAGAGTTGCGCCAGCGCTACAGCCGTATCTACGGCAGCTCAACCAGCTCGTCCGTGAGTGACAGTGAGGAGAAGAAGAGCGACTAACCGATACGCAATTCTTCAGGCGCCTGATAATATAATACGTGAAGCCCAATGCTGTGCACGTCCAGCTCGACAGGGGCTGAGGATTGATTGCTCTCATAACATTTGTGTTCGCCGAGGTTGCAGGTACGGTATCTACAAAAGACGCTGCCGCTTGCTCGGGTCTGGCTCGACTTGGGGCTCCAGCCATCGTATTACGCGCCACTGGTTGCTCTTCTTGGCAATCTTTAGAGCGAGACGCGTGAAGATCTCACGTTGTCTTCCTTCATCAATCGACGCCAGCAGCCAGTTGATGACAACAACATGTCCGTTCGTCGTAGCAGTTCGGAGCGCGTGGCCCAGACTACCTTTGTGATGGTTTGCATCGAGCCACTGCACGACATCGAGGTGTCCTTTGCCTGCCGCAAGACCAAAAGCGTACTCTGTGCACCCTTCCGTTCGATTCTGGTGTAGCCATCGCACAACCTCGAGATGTCCCCTTTCGGCAGCGTACGTCATGGCTGCCGAGGTACACCCCTCCGTTCTGTTCTTATGCAGCCACTTCACGACTTCCAAGTGGCCCATTTCAGCCGCAAAGTCCATGGCGTCCGTCGTGCAGCCTTCGTTACGGTTTGTATGTAGCCATTGCACCGTTGCCAGGTCCCCATTCAGCGCTGCCGCGTTCATCGCCCGTGTCGTGCATCCTTCACATCGGTGAGTGTGTAACCACTTGACTATCGGGAGGTATCCTCGCCCTGCCGCATGGTCCATTGCTCTTGTTGTGCATTGGGCATTGTGAGAGTGCAGCCATTGCACCGCCGAAAAGTGACCGAACCCCGCTGCGGTGTCCAAGACTTCGACGCCCCATTCACAGCGACTCGAGTGGTAGTCCGACAGCCAGTTCAGGATGTACACGTATCCGTGCATGGCGGCGTTCACCGCCACTTTTCCCCAGAATGACTCGGTGTCCCGTGCCGCGAGGTACGAAAGCAACCGCAAAGAACCTCCTCGTTCGCAGGCGGCCACGACGGACTCGGGGCCTGAAAATTCGTCCAGGAACGCGTCGATCCGGTAGACGACATGAGGCAGTTCGCCCAGACCACGTAGTGCCAAACATTCGCGACAGACCACACGAGCCGAAGTCAGGACGGGGAAGACGTCGGGTGGTGAATCAGCGTGGAGGATATCGGAGACCATGGAGCGTTATCGGAGACTCGGCAGATATCCGAATGAACTTCAGAATCGAAAACGCTTCACGGTTCAGGACCGTAATTCAGGTGTCAAGTATGTTAGCTACATCGTGGAAAATGTCATTCCGTACATGTCCTTAG